>JAEIFJ010001607.1:0-10726 GCA_018903435.1 Leucophenga varia
ATCTTTTATATGTCGCAAACAAACCAACTTAAAAGATTATATTATGGACTTGCGGGGGCGGTGGTCATGGCACCCAGCATTTTAAAATAACTTCATCAGCGCCTCTTAAACAGAAACAATCATGACAAGTTTGGTGTTGGTTTGGACTTTGACACAATTTAAAGCTTAAAACGAACCCCTCTTTTGTTTTAAAATTGTACAGTTTTGAAGACCGCAAAAAATTAAAATTTAACTTGGTATTTGTGAAACTCAGCATTAGGCCGTATGCTCGGAAGCTCATAGCTACGAATATATGTAGCTCGATATTCAAAACAAGGATTTTTTTAAAGTAATTATTTCTTAATTTTAGAAAACAAACTTGGGAAAAACGAGCTTTGACCACTGAATTAAGTGCCGCTGTACCGGTCTGTCGGCCCACCGTGCAGCGTGGGAACTCAGCTAGATCTATTGTAGATCCCTACAACTAGATCTTGCGAGGCCCTAGTGAGCACGAATGGGATCAACCATAGAAAAATTAAATCAAAACCTCGATCAAATCAGTCGCTGTGCCGACTACACTGCGGGAGTAAATTACGATGTTGTCGTATGTTGCCCTTCAAACAGTGGATATGGTCAAAAGAGGGTATCCTTAGTAGACTGCGCTTAGTTAATCTACATTCTTTAACTAATCGTCTTATTACGAGTATGTTAGGTGCTCAGTTTACCAAAAAATAACAAAATATGAAATTGATTCCCAAACTCTGTTTTACCAAATTAATTTTGGGTTTCTTCTAGTGTTACTCGTGATTCTCTGTCACTCCCTTTGGACTTTTGTCCTAACAATTATAGCTGGCATATTCCTTTCCTGGTTCTCTATGGGTTTTACTCGGATTTCCCCAATACCCTGCATCAATATTCATATGTTTCATTTCATTATTAGAGTTTAAATCAAAATAAATAATAATATATATTTTTATGTAGTTATACGACTGGCAAAACATTTGTCTCATTAAGGGGTTACATCTAGTTAGAATTTTCAAAAAATTCGATTTTTTTTAAATTTCATTTTTGTAGTGTACATGTCTTCAAGTAAATACTCTGAAAATTACAAGTCGATCCGACTGTTATTTTGGAAGTTACAGGCATATCTGTAACGACGCGTCAGAGCATTTGCAAAACGCTTTTGAAACTTTAACCTCGTTTTTCTCAAAACTATGTTTTTCAAGTCGGTGACCAAGATTTCTCGGGAACGCTAAACCGATTAGTCTCAAATTTGTACACAGGCTTTTGAACAATATTTTCTAGTACTTAATGGAAGCTTTTCCATTACTGATGAAAATTTTTTTTTTTTAATCCGCAATTCAAGACCAAAATTATGGAGAAAAATTGATTTTTTTTTTTTTTTTAAAAAGCCATCATTTTGTCAAATAAAAATTTTTGGCTGATTCCATCGATTAATCACAAGATTATACATTACTTTAACGACATCCGTTCGATTTTTTCATTTCAGATGATTCACTTCAGAAATACAGTGGTCACCGCAAAACGCCTGTTTTGAGAGGGGTCCCTGGAGATCTGCTGTAGCAGCTTCAAAAACAATTATTTTTATAAATACAAAATTTCTAACTACTCTTCAAAGGTGCCATAATATGTGTTCAAATGCTCAAAATAATAAAGCTAAAAGTTTCCTCGTGAAAAATGTTTGAAAAACTTATCTTTTTTTTGTCTCCTAACTAGATGTAACCCCTTAAGTTAACTTTTGGATGATCTTATTGTTTTAAATTACGACTAAAACACCTTATACTCATTACACCATGTACATAAATATGTCTAATTTTCGGAAGTTTGGCAACGTTGTAAGAATTTTGACACTAAATTCCATTCTTACATTTGATGTGAATACAGATATGTTGCCGCTTTTGTGCTTTTACTGTGCACTACTTTTGGAACTCTATCTCCAGGCGTTTCATTGGCCCGGAAACTATCTGATTTATAACTTGCAGCAACCCTATAGGGAACAGGTGACTGCATTTACCGTAGGCACGCGCAACCAGACACGGGACAACATAAGCATTGCCTGTCAGCTGCACGCCAAAGTTCGAGTTCACTGCTTAGTGCAACTGACTAACAAGCATGAGCTTCTGAAAGCCGACCACATTCAGGCCAGCTGGGGCAGCCGGTGCCATCGGCTGCACTTTAATGCAGAGAAGCAGATTGACCAGGCGTATCGCAATATTTACGAAAAGTACCGTTCGGACCTTGATTGGCTGCTCCACGTCCATGTTGATAGTTTTGTAATACTGGAAAATGTGCGATACGTCCTAGCTCCGTTTTCGCCTGGTAACATTGTCTACTTCTCTGGCTTTCATGCTGCCTTTGCCTATGCGCATGTGAGTTCGCGAGACTCTACGGACTATGTGTTGAGCCGTGGCGCTTTAGAACAGCTTCTGTCTGGAAATTGTCTGTCCGGAATCTTAGCGAACTGCCTACGTGAAGTTAAGAAAAATTCGAGTGACTTGTTGTTTCCTTTTCACGTTTCGCCGGAAGTAGTACCTTTCACCCTGCGTTTGCAGTTTTGGTGTTGGCCATATCAGTCGAACGCTACAGTCAGGTGCTGACGGTAGAAGGCCATGGATTATCATGGTATACCGCGTATAATATATTTTCCCTTATTTATAATGACAATTTTGGTTTGTTTGAATTATTATTAAGCATTTAAAATAAAAATATAAATTTTATATTCTTATTATTTAATTCGAACGACACGCACAAATTCAATTGACAGACAGAAGAAGAAAAAAAAAAAAAAAAAAAAAAAAAAAAAAAAAAAAAAAAAACAGACAGAAGAAGAAGAAAACAAAAAAAAAAAAAAAAAAAAAAAAAAAAAATAAAAATTAGGGCGAGAGGGCAAAAAGTCGGTGTATGCACTTTTTGCTAATGCCAAATAGAAGTGGCAGTGGTGGAGTTATACAGTAGCTTAGCGGAGTGTGTGCCGGATTCGAATACCAATGATGTTGACAATGTTCGGGTTCGATTGCAGCCGCGATCAATGTGTGAAATGGTTTCCTCTTTTTTTTTCTTTTCTATTAAATAATTTAAAAGCTTAACAAACAATAATTTTTAAATTTTTTGGTACTCAACATATTTAATTAGAAAACTTTTATAAACTTTGCCGAATGTTGCACAAATCTGACAGTTGCGTATGTGTGCTTCGGCACTACGGCAATTGATGCGTGTTAGAGCGGGACGCCGAAACATAAATGTGCAAATGCAGATATGCATGTATCGGCGTCCCGCTCTAACATTCGTGTACATTGTTTGTCTTAACTATTGCATAAAAATATGAAATTTATTTTGGGAAACAAATTATTTTGATATTTAATTAAATAATTTAGAGGGTGTAGTTTTCGACTGTTGTTTTTCTTTTAGTTTATAAGAATAAAAATAAAACCAAAATAAAGTAATTAAAATAAAAAATTGCACTAGCCGCCGCTAGGACTCGAACTCACGCACAAACGGATTCTCCAAGAATTGCCGTCCGCCACTATAACCACTAAGCCACTGCCTCATTTGTAGATCGATCGGCAAAGTTGCATTCTGAGCTGGCAATTCTGTTACCATTATATGCAAATAAAAAGTTTTGTAAAATGCTGTGTGTCCGACGCTAGATTCGAACTTCGGTATTATGCGTAAATTAGGTCTTAATATACGCATAGGTATACGTTCAAATTGAGTTTAATTCGGATCATATCTCACTTATTTTTAGTCCGATTTAACTGAAATTTTCAGAAAACACCCGTCGTAATGTATTTGTCATGTGAGATGTACAACTTTTGTTGTTGGGTTTATATTGTGTATATTAAATTGTTATTACTGATTTACAGAGGCGGGAAGGGGCGTGGCCAAATTTCAAAAAAACTTTGAGACACTGCAACATACACGGATCTTCTCACAAAATTTGAAGACTCTAGCTCTTATAGTTTCTGAGATCCAGGTGTTCATACAGACAGACAGACGGACAGACAGACAGACGGACAGACGGACAGACGGACAGACAGACATGGCTCAATCGACTCGGCTGTTGATACTGATTCAGAATATATATAGTTTATGGGGTCGGAGATGCCTCCTTCAGCCTGTTACGCACATTTGCGTTCCGACAAACACAGTAGTCCATGATTTTTTTGAAATCCATGGCCTAAAATATAAACATAACTTGCAATGCGCCACCGACTTCTCTCAAGGGAATCCTTTGCCGCATGCCGCTCTCGTTTTTAATATATATTATATATAATCACTACCAAATATGAAACTTTTATAGCTGTGATCTGTGTGTTCACACAGACAGAGAGAAATGACTAGTATGTTGACCAGAATATATATATATATATATCAGGCGCAACTTCAACCCATGTAGCTTTCATACTTATTGTCAGTATATTTTCCTATAACTTCCGAAGCCAATTTGTGAAAAAAATGTATAAAATCCTTTAATTTTGCAGAGGTGTTAAACAGAATGTGAATTATCCGATGCTTTTTCCTTGTGTAACTGCTAACCGGCCAATTGCACGTATTGAATTTCATGCTGTATCATTCACGCCCGTTACGCCGTGACGGACACACATCCGGAATGCCCATGATGTCTTTCCCGCATGTCAAGGTTCCAGAATTACTGGTGGATGACACTATTGCCCGTCAGTTGTTTAAGAAGGTGCGCATTGTGTGCTTTGTTCTCACGTATCCCCATAAATACCAGAAGGTGGCAAGATCTATTAAGCAAACTTGGGGAAGTCGCTGCAATAAACTGATCATATTCAGCAGTCGTAGCCAGGACATCGGAAAAGGACTGCATAGTGTTGGGTTAAACGTCACTGAAGGCTATGCTTTTCTCTGGGGTAAGACGAAAGCTGCTTTCCGCCATGTTTACAGGCACTTCCTGTACGAGGCTGAATGGTTTTTCAAGGCGGACGACGACACCTATGTTATTATGGAGAACTTGAGGTACATGCTGCATACTAAAAACCCCAATGAGCCAGTCTACTTTGGTTGCAATTTTATTTACAAAAACAATGCTACATATATGTCCGGAGGGGCGGGCTATGTACTCAGTCGGGAGGCACTGCGTCGACTAGTTGAGGAAGGATTTAGGTCAGCCCGATGTAACGAAAAACAAGCCGGGGCGGAGGACTACGAAATGGGTGTATGCTTGGCATCTTCGGGAGTAACTCCTGGGGACTCGCGGGGATTCTTTGGCCCGACATCGATTTCTGCCACTTTCGTTGGAGCACTTTATGATACCCGGGCGATTAGCGAAGGACTTTTGGATTTTTTCTTTCTTGCAGTACAAAATCAAAGAAGTACATAATGAAACCGATTTTCACAAGAATTATTTCGTTATATTTTCTTTCGCAGGGCTTAGATTGTTGTTCGACATATGCCATTACCATTCACTATGTAGTTTACTACCAGATGTATTTGTTCGACTTCCTGCTCTACTATATGCGACCATATGGCATTATAACGGGCCACGAACAACTTAACATTGAGTCACATAGCGAATCACCGAACTAACTATCACTATATTAACTTACCATCACATGAAGGTTATTATAAGCAGGCAATAAATAAAAGTTTTTTTCGAAGAGATGATTATCTGTGTACTCTTCTGCTAGAAAAAGGCAGACTAACTGACAAATATGGTTATCTCAAATCGCCAGTTGCAGCTGGTAGTAAGCTATAGTTTGTTTAGGTAAGGATGCTGGAAATGAAGAAGTTGATATTTATACCCGTGGACCATTAAAAGTGGTGGAATACTAACGCGTGACAGATCCTATAAAGTATATATATTTTTGCCCTTGAACTCTAGCCGAGTCAATTGAGTCATGTCTATCTGTCTATCCGTGTAACTAGATAAAGACACAGATTAAAGACATTATTAAAGCTAGTGATACCAAATTTAGCAGGCAGATCTATGTATAATATACGCTGATCAAGTTTATTTAACATTTTGGCCGCCACGACCACCACCTCCGCAAATCAATTAATTAATTTTCAAAATCAATTTTTTAAACGCGGTATTAAATATACAACTCTCTGATTTTATGCGAAATTGCCAGAGAGTAACACTAAGTGCTTGTGTCAGTTATCAAAGGAGGCCTCGAGCGCGAAGCGCGAGGGCCATCTGACCAAACAAAATAATTAGAAACATTTTAATTTTTTGTTTTAAGCAACAGTCGAGCGGCACGCGACAGTGGGATACCCTTCGACCTTTTTTAAACGTAAAGAGTCCATAATTGTACGATACTACTACTTAATAGAAATATCGTAACGTAAGCCTTTATATGCGTCTTTATATGAATACGTGTATATGCATGTAGCATTTCATTGGTCAAGCACAAATGTATGTATGTGTGTTTTTAATTTTGCATAGAAAAAAAGTTGTACAAATAGTTGTATTATAATTAGCTAAGTATGGTCTTACTCAGAATGTTGTATCTTTTATATGTCGCTCACAAATCAGCTTAAAAGATTAAATTATTGATTTGCGGGGGCGGTGGGCGTGGCACCCAACATTTGAAATAAACTTCATCTGCGCCGGGTAAACAGAAACCTTCATGCCAAATTTGGTGTCTCTAGCTTTTATAATAGCTGAGATCTGTGTGTTCATCTGGACATCCGGACATCCGGACAGACGGACAGACAGAGCATGGCTTAATCGACTCGGCTAGTGATCCTGAGCAAGAATATATATACTTTATGGGGTCTCCCACGCCTCCTTCTGCCTGTTACATACATTTGCACAAAGTTTTTGACCATTTTGTTTTTTTTTTTTCATTTTAGGCAGAAGCACAGGCAGAAATCATAGGCAGCGAGACAGACAGGGGCGGGGGCAAAGACGAGGAAAAGGGCACGCAGCATACGCAAACCCTCCAGCATTCGGCGCCCGGCGTAACACACAAAAATAGCACGCACACAAGTAACGGTGCCTCGGTACCCAGAGCTTGTGCATAACTCGAGCCAAATAGCACGCGCACAAGTAACGGTGCCTGGGCACCCAGAGCTCGCGCATAGACTGCAGCTGCACACAGGCAACGGGATCGCGACGATTTTGAAGCGACGGCGCCAGCCTGGCAGCGGCGCTAGGCGAGCAGCAGAGCTGAGCAGCAGAGCCGAACAGCAGAGCCGAGCAGCGAAGTGCGAGCAGAGCGACGGCCGCAAGGCACGATCGGCCGAAGGCAGCGGCGTTCTGCAGGCAGCGGCGACAAATTTGGGCAGCGACGCTAGGCCGGCAGCGAGACGCGGGCAGCGTAATGCAGGCCGCATAATTAGGGCAGAGGACAGTCTTTGAACAGCAGCAAAACCAGCCGGGCGGAAAAGCTCCCGAATAAAAATAAAAGTGAAAAGTGAACAAAGTGCAAGTGCAAGTCGAAGCGTGTGTGCCAGCAAGGACCCACCCCCCCTCGTAGTATCATGGATCCTGTCCAAGGACATAGCAGGTGAGCTGTAGGAGAGATATCGAGAGCGCAGTTATGCGCTGCGTATGGTGCGGAGTAGGCAGGAAGGCAGGGACAATTAGGAAATTAAGGAAAACAAGCATAGTGAGCAAAGCATAGGAAAAAAATAACGAGACCGCGTGTATAATAAAAATCTAAAAGAATGGAAAGAAATCAACAGTGAATTATTTAAATAAAAAAATCAAAATCCTTCCCTAGTGTGTAACAGTGTGTCGTGTACGTGTGTGCCGTGTGCGTGTGTGTATTAACAGAGCCGTGCTTCTGACATGCCGGTGCTCCGCTGATCAGTGAGCGACTCTGGGCGTACACACACTCGCCGTCCGTGCCGTGAGTGAGCGCTAGTCGACAAGTGGGTGTGTGAGCGTGTGCCCTAATAGGTTGCGGTGGTGGAGTACACCAATTGAGCGACTTAGTGGGGGCATAGGCGCAAGCATCTGCGGTCACGGGCGTTCTGCGCGGCCAACGGCCGATCGTAAGAAGTGCCGTGAGTGAAACGCTAGTTGGCAAACGGGTGCGTGAGCGTGTGCTTTAACGGGTTGCGGTGGTGGAATACACCATTAGAGCGACTTGTGGGAGCACAGGCGCCAGTACCTGTGGTCACGGGCGTTCCGCACGGCCAACGATCGACCGTGAGCGGCATCGTGAGCGGACGATAGCAGGCGAGCAGGGTGCGTGAGCGGGCACTTTAACAAGTTGCGGTGGTGGAATACACCACGGAGCGGCTTGTGGGAGTGCTAGCGAAAGCGCCTGCGGCCGCGTACGTTCCCCGCGATAAGTCGCCGACCAGGCACGCGTGACACGCGACACACACACAAGTACGTCCCAGGTAAACCACGTGGTGGTAGGACCCTGTAACACGTGGCCAGCAAGTATGTGTCCACGACGTGGACCACGTGCACCTCATATACCCTGTAAATATCTCAGCAGGGCATGACCTGCTAGTAACCCCCTTTACTAAAAGTCTTGGTAGTCTCAGTATTTACAAATTTTCTGTAAAGACCCTGGCGAGACTGAGATATGTACCCCAGCCTTAAGAAAACGTCCTTACATACAACTAGTTTCTTATGCTCCTTTTTGTTCCTTTTTGAAAAAATTACGTTTTTGTAGATGAATACTTATTTGTGCATGCAGAGCTGCTAGACATTTCGCTCTGAGGATGCAGTTAGGCAGTATATATTTAAAAAAATGGGTCAAAATAATTTAAATGAATGTTGTATTTCATTGGTAAATAAACAAGTTAAGTCCTTCTTTGATTACATAAGGAAACATTTGCCAGGTTGCAATAGATCGTTGGACAGGTTGAAGAAAAAACACTTCAAATAGCTGGCATCCAGTATTAGTATAATCGCTGATTGCAAAACTCCAAACAAAGTTGGTCGTCCAAAACTAGTTTATGAAAAGGCTAGTGACCGACTTAAAAAGAAAATTAGCTTCGGACAATAATAATTCTGTACCATTGCTCTTGAATGCTGCTTCAGTTTCGGCTAAAAAGGAAATGAAAAGGACATGGCAGGTGTATTAAAAGCAGCTGGTAACAGCAATAATGTCAATAATATAAAAAGAACAAGAGCAACAGTCGAGCGGCACGCGACAGTGGGATACTCTTCGACCCTTTTGAATCGTAAAGAGTCAATAATTGTTCAATACTTCTACTTAATAGAAATATCGTAACGTAAGCCTTTATATGCGTCTGTGTATGAATTCGTGTATCATTTCATTGGTCAAGCCCAAATGTATGTATGTGTGTGTGTGCGTTTGAATGCAAAAAATGCAAGTGCATAGAAAAGAAGAGAAGAACAACAGATGGCGCCACGCCAAAGCGAACAAGGTTTTTGTTTAATAACTTCTGTGTTTGTTGTCCGATCGGATTGGAATTTTGAGGTTATATTGGTATTATAATTAGCTAACTATTGTCTTACTCAGAATGTTGTACCTTTTATATGTCGCTCGCAAATCAGCTTAAAAGATGAAATTATTGATTTGCCTGGGCGGGGTGCGTGGCACCCAATATTTGAAATAAACTTCACCTGTCCCGGATCAACAGAAACCTTCATGCTAAATTATATAATAGCTGAGATCAGTATGTTCATCTGGACATCCAGACACCCAGACACCCAGACATCCAGACATCCGGTCAGACAGACAGACATTGCTCAATCGACTTGGCTAGTGATCCTGAGCATGAATATATATACTTTGTGGGGTCTCCCACGCCTATTTCTGCCTGTTACATACATATGCACAAAGTTAGTATACCCTTCTTTGACCGTTTTCAATTATAAAAATGTTCTCTTCTGAGCCCACACAAATGTCCGTCGACAATGCATTAGCCTTTTTATTTGAAAACGGATTTACAGAAAGCCAATACATCTGTAATAACTTTAATTAAACTTGTAATAACTTTAATTTATATTTCAGAACGTTTGCTCTGTTTGAGTGCTTTTTATTGAATGTTCACAATGTGTTTTATTGGGTCTTTCTAACCCGCGCATACAATGCTTATATCTATGTATTCCTTATTACATATATTCATATACATATGTATGCAGAAGGCATTGACCATATGTATGCAGAAGGCATTGACCATATGTATGCAGAAGGCATTGACCACTTGAGCTGCAAAGTGCATGCTCAGCATTCCCGCGCTCCGCGATCGGTTTATGAATGAGCGTTGGATCGTATTACTCGGACGCTGGAATGCTTATGTAGTTATTGGTGGTGCTTTTTTTACGTTACGTTTACTATGACAAAGTGTCACAATGTATTTATGCAAAGTTATACCCATTCTTTATTTGATAGTAGGGTAGATATGCTACACCTCCTTTTTAAAGAAATGACGTAATACATGTAGTCATTTAGCTTTAGTGTTAATATATTGTGTTACAAAATATACTTTTTGAAATGATATTGATTTGTTTCTTATTATTTATCTAATTATTAACAATGGTTTGTCTCGATGCATTTGTGTTTGTAGTAAGGTATATATTTTTTTTTTTTAATTTTTTAGGCCATGGATTTTAAAAAAAATTCATGGACTACTGTGTTTGTCGGAACGCAAATGTGCGTAACAGGCAGAAGGAGGCATCTCCGACCCCATAAACTATATATATTCTGAATCAGTATCAACAGCCGAGTCGATTGAGCCATGTCTGTCTGTCCGTCTGTCCGTCTGTCTGTCTGTCTGTCTGTCTGTCTGTCTGTATGAACACCTTGGATCTCAGAACTATAGGAGC
>JAEIFJ010001608.1:0-13648 GCA_018903435.1 Leucophenga varia
GAACTAACTGGACTAAGTTTTACAATTAATAATTAAACCTATTCTCTGCCGACGTCGCTGATGTCGTCGAAGCCGTCGCTGCCGCTGTAGCTTTGCCGCTGCCGTTGTGGCTGCGCCGTTGTCGCTGATGGTGTCCGATGTCGTTGGCGTTCCCACGACTTGGCCGGTGCAGACATTCTGCTGATGCAGCGCACGTGGCGGATGCACTGCCGTCGTAGCTGGAGTCAATGTGCCTGTTCTTGCTGAGCTGTTGTTTGTTGTGCAATTTCTTGGTTCATGTTGGGCTGCATTGGGCTTGTTGTTGTTATTGGGACTTCGCTGACTGTCTGCTCGTGGCGGATGTACTGCATGTGGTGGAGTCGTGATCGAGATTTGGGTTCTTGTGTGTTCTTATCATATTTGGTCTTAACTCCTCCCCCTTTAGACGCAGACGTCCTCGGATGCGATGTAGAGGCGTTTCTGGGTTGGTCCAGTAGGTGTCTTTGGTTTTGTTCCTGGTGTTTCGACTTCCTTATTTAGCTGGTGGCCCCTATGAGATAGCTTTTGTTTTGCTATCCAGCCGATTGCCGCGATGAGTGCCAAAAGCAGAGTCCCTGTCACCGAGACGTTGATTGTTGCTGTCTTGGTGCTGTCGTCTCTTATCATCTCAAGCTCCCTGGTATTGTTGATATTGAATTCCTTTAGCATTTGTAGCGAAAGAACTTCTTCCACCTTGCTCTCTCGTGCTTGGAGTTGAAGAACTGGGGGGTGCAGCCTCGGCGTACGTCATCATCTTTGTCTCATACACGTCATTTGCTATGACGATTGTAGAGTTCTGGGATTGGACTAGGAACGTTCCTTCCAAGGTTGTCTCCTCCCTGTCGATGAGTACGGTGCCTCTGAAGTCATTCAGGAGAATGGTGCCGGTCAGGATTTCCTCGTGGTCCGCTACGTGTTGGCTATTGATGATCTTGCAGTTAGGTGTTCGACTTCTTAGTAGCGGTGTGATACACGTGTCGTTGCTTAGGTCTACTAGGTTTATTTTATTACAAATTGACTTATCGTTATGGGTTTCACAATTTCCTTTAAGGCCGTAATTTATTTGGTTACATTGGATGATTTTAGTGTATTTTATCTCGTAAATTATTTTACCCTTTTTTATTGGTTTTAAAATTGTATGTGTACAGGTTTCGTTAGAAATTAAAGGTATGCTAATAATGTACAATAGGTTTTTGCCGTTGGTGGCTATTTTTATTTTGGAAAATTCTAGCAGTTCTTCTAGGTTCATGAAAACAATCTCTTTATTGAATAGGTTTTCGATTTGTTCAGTTTCATATTCTGATAATATAATGGAATTTATGGTATCTGTTTTTGCCCAATCTATTGCATGGACTAGGTTATTAAGTTCTTCTTTAAGTATGTGTAATTTATATTGCAATAGAGAGATTTTTTCGTCTATAAAATTTTTATTTTCTAACGTGGCCTTAATTATATTGTTGGTTATTAAGCTTAACTGTTTAATTCTATCATTTAGTACTTTATTTATTATTAACTGTTTATTATTGTTCTCGAGCTGTTCGTTTATTTTATTGATTATTATTTCTTTGTCATGGTGGTCCGGTGAACCGGCCAACCATTTCCATGCCGTTCCCAAAGCATCTATTGCCCTTTTTTGTTTTTTAAAAGGTTTAAGTTTTCTTAAGTCTGATTCCGACTTCATAAGTTCGAATTTTAAGAAAGGGAGAAGTGGGTGCGTTTTATTAATTTCATTTAATCTGTTCGATATGTCACCGAACGCGGATTCGTATTCTTCAATGTTGAACACGTGGATAATTTTAAATGTCCCGTTTTGCAGAACAGCGGTTCCCGTTTTTATGGGAATGAGTTGGGAGTGGGTGTAGTCTAGTATGGTAACCCGTCCGAAACATGTTGGCAATAAGAGTAACCTGCGAATGAATGTTATTTCTTAATATTATTTTTGTGTACTATTCTCCCTGAATGTGTTTTTATGGTGGTGTTCCTATCCTCTTGGACTATTTCTTTTCTGTATCTCGGTGTTAGTTTTGACCCTAACCTTTTATCTATTTTCACATAAACTGTTTCCCCTACCTCGTATTTCTTTATTGGGTTCTTTCTTTGGTTGTGGTATTCTAAGTCGGTATTCTGTTTTTTTTCTATTTTTTCGCTGATCTTTTTCCTAACATCTTGAAGTTCTTGGGGGTTTGCGCTTAATTGGTTTCCGAAAAATAAGTCTATTGGTTTTTTTTGTGTTGTTGAATGAACTGAAGTATTGTACTCTTCAACTGCTTTAAAGAGTAGTTCTTCAAATTCAAGTGTGCTTTCGTCTAGCTTAAGGCATCTCATTATCTCTGTTAGAGTTGAATGAAATCTTTCGACTTGCCCATTGCTAGTCGAAGTATAGGGCGGTGTCGTGTAGACTTTTGCCTGCAGCTGCTCTTGCAGCAGAAACTTGATAGCTGCTGAATTTAGAGCCTTTTCGTTGTCTGTTACAATCTGCTTGGGCATACCGAATGCTATCATAATTTCTCTTAGTGGATGTTTTATATCTTCCGATGCTTTTGATCTTAATAGTTTTATCTGGGCATATTTTGAAAATTTATCTATGGCCGTTAGTACTAGCTGTTTTTGGGTCGTGTAGATGTCTACATGAATGATTTGTCCGGGGTACGTCGGTATGGGGGTTGGTTGAATCTCCCCATGATGCGGATGTCTGTCATATTTGGCTATTTTGCAAGTCCCGCATGCTTTTGCCGTGGCTTCTGTTTTTTTTCGAAGGCCAGGAAAGAAAAACTTGCTTAGTATCTGGATTTTATTTTCAATGGCGTTTCTATGCGCCCTCATGTGTTCGGAAGCTACGATATTATCCTGTTCGCTCTCTGAACTCACGTCCGTGACTTGTTTCTGCGTGTATCTAGTTTTGTAATTGTTAAAGTGCTGTGGGTAAATATTCTGGATTTTGCCCATTACGTGTTCGGGTGTGAAGATCCCGTTCACGATTTTTGGGTCTAGGTGTTTTTTTAGAATATCCACCAGATCTTCCTCGGAATATGATTTCTTTTTTATTATGTGCCTATGAAAAGTAGGAAAGGGAATTTCGAACGACTCTTCCTCTTCTTCTGATATCAGGAGAAATAGTTGGTTTTTGAATACATTAATGGGGACATTTTCGACTGGTATCAAATTATGCGAGGAACTTTCGTCGCTATGAACCGTCGCCGTTGTACTATTTATTTGGGGGTTTGTTGGGATTCTGGAAAGTGCGTCGGCTACTACGTTAGAGGTACCCGGCTTGTATCTTAGCTCGTGGTTGTATTCCTCTAAGTAGCTTTTCCATCTTTTAAGTTTCCCATTATGGTTCTTTGAACTAAGAGCGAAAGTCAACGGTTGGTGGTCAGTGTATATTATCACCTTGGCTGTACCGTAAAGGTACATTCGTAGGCTCTGAAGTGCCCAAACTATTGCTAGCATTTCTTTCTCATTTGCTGCGTAGTTTTCTTCGGTCTTCGAGAGCGTACGGGAAATGAAAGTGATCGGTCGGGATTCTTGTTCTAAGACGGCGCCTATAGCGAAGTTTGAGGCGTCCGTTGTTAACTTGAATTCCTTACTAAAGTCTGGGTACGCCAGTATGACGTCTTGTGAGGCTAAAGTTCTTCTTATCTTATCAAATGCGCTTATCGCGTCGTTGTTCAGATCTATCTTTGTTTTATTTGAAATATTTTTGGGAGGCGACCGTTTTCGCCTCTCAATAAGTTAGTCAGTGGTTTTGCAAGTTTAGCATAGTCGCGAATAAAACGCCTATAGTAACTTGCCAGACCTAGGAAAGATCTAAGTTCTTTTAGTGTTGTGGGGATCGGAAATTTTTCTATTGCTTTTACTTTATCCGCGTTTGTTTTGACGCCTTTTTGTGAGATAGTGAATCCCAAGAAATTTACCTCCTCTTTGAAGAATTCACATTTGTCCATCTGCACTTTCATATTGGCTTTTTCTAATGTGGCAAATATCTTATCTAAGTGCGTGGCATGTTCATTTTCGGACCGACTAAAGACGATAATATCGTCAATATACACGTAGCATATTTTTCCTACGTGTTCCCTTAGAATATCGTCTAATGCTCTCTGGAAAATAGACGGTGAGTTCTTTAAACCGAAAGGTAATCGAGTGAATTCGAACTTTCCGCCGTTGATTGCGAACGCAGTTTTTTCTATGTCCTTTTCTTTAAGCGGTATCTGGTGGAATCCGCTTTTGAGATCTAGAACGGAGAAATATTTATTGTCACCCAATTGTGCGATTATTTCTCCAATCTCAGGGATAGGGTACCTATCCGAAATAGTTACGGAGTTAAGTTTTCGATAGTCAATGACTATCCTATACTTCTTTTCTCCGGACGCGTCGCTTTTTTTGGGGACTATCCATACGGGTGCGTTGTATGGTGACCGTGAAGGTCGTATTATGCCGTCTTGTAGCAATTGTCCCATCTGCTTTTCTACCTCGGGCCTTAAAGAAGTTGGGTACGGGTAGTGTTTGCTATACACCGGTGCATCCGATGATGTCCTTATTTCACCTATTACTCTGGTAGTGTAAGTTAGTCTTTCATCTGGGTCCGCAAATAAGTTCGAATGTTTCTGGGTGAGTGAATTTATAAGATTCTTCTGACTGTTCGACATATGCTCCATTCTGAGCTTTATGTTGTTTACTGATTGAGTCACTAGTTGTTTCACTCGGATATTATAGTTTCCATTTAATGTTAATATATCGTTTTTAACGTTAATAACCGCGTTTAGTTGTTTTAGTGTGTCGTTCCCTAGGATGCCGTGGAAAGTTTTGAGTGTAGGCAGTAAGAAAAATTTGATGGGTCTATCTCTGTTATTGAACAGAGTGAGAAAAGTATGGTGAGTTATTGGGGTTTGTCCTCCCACTGAATTTGCGAAAAATTTCCCTTCGTTCTTTTTTGGGTGTGGCACCAGATTTGGTTGGATGTAGTTCTGGTTCGATCCGGTGTCTATGAGAAAATTTAGTTTGGTGCCATCTTCCATGATGCATTGGAAGTATGGCAGAGATGACCCGTTTAACCTAAAAAATGAACATCCGAAGCGTCGACGGGAGTCGATTCGCTTTCCGGTTCGTTTTCCTCAGATTGCTGGTCATACAAGCCCGTAATTCCCTCGGAATCGGCGCTAGCGAAATAGGTCTGTTCCTCAGGGTCAAGGTAGTAAAAGTCGCCCTCTACTCCCTCGGATGCCTCTTCTGGAACCCCCGTGGCAATGTGAAACTGCCTAAGGATTTTAGGTGGAGGTCCGTTTAATGGGGCAGGTCGTTTCCCAGAGAAGTCGTTAACATTGGGTCTATTCATGTAATTGACGTTGCCTGAACGAATGGAGCCGTCGATGTCCATTGGTAAGGGTTTCGGTTGTGGTTTAGGGGCCGTTGGACGCGGAGGCGGATAGAATTGCCGTGCTGGCTGATAGTTTTGATTCGTGGGATACTGGGGTCGTTGACCGTGTTTCTGTTGGTCAGCTGCTCCCGTTTGCCAGATCTGCGGATTTCCGGTAGTGCGTGGGTCTGTCGTATGTTGGGGAGCTGGACTATAATATAGTCTAGGGTTGAAAACTCTCCAATTTCCCGCAGAGTCTGCTGTAAGCAATCTCCTTGGTATGGACCTGTTAAAGGCAGGCGGCTGCGCTTGCCTAGGAGGTACAGGAGGTGCATGCTGCCTGAATTTGGGCGTGAACGCGTTCCTTTGTTCCTGATTGTCGACCAATTCACACAAGTGTAAGGCGTGACCGAGATCTCTGGGTTCTTTGATGGCCAAGAGTCTGGGCAAGTCTCCATTTAATCCCCGTATGAAAGTATCTAAGGCCTTTTCTCGATAATTTTGTTTCAGGGCATGGACACTATCAGGTTTTAATTCTTGCACGCTGATTTGATTAAGGATCAGCGATAATTGGTAGTAAACGGCCTGATAGAATTCGGCAATGGTCAGTCGTCCTTGAGTCATCGAGAACAATTGGTACTCTAGGGTCTTGAGGTCGCGTTTGTCAGCGAACTGATCCGTTAGGCATTTTGCAATCGCCTTCCAGTTCAGAGGGGTGTTATAGGATTCTAACACGGCATCGGCCTCGCCGGTGATTTTGTTCCTAATCGCCAACGTTATCAAAAAATATGCGTTGGTGTTTTCCCTACCCTCGTACAAACTCATTATTCTAGATACATTCTTCTTCCAAGAACCAAATTCTGTGCGGTTTCCTGAAAATTCTCTGATTAGTTTTGTAAGGTCTGGTAGTTTTTCGGACTCGCCTGGTAGTGGGCCGATAAAGGGGACATCTTCTAACATTTCTGATGGTCTGCCTTTATTCAAAAATTCCCCAATAAACTCGGTTCCGCCTAATGTCTCTTTGATGAGAGACATAATTACCTGTTTTAGCTCTGGGCTAGCTACCGGTGTACTGGTGGCCGTAGGCCTGCTTCCCCCGGGTTGTTCCCCGCTATCGGTACCTATATTAAGTGCAGCTAATGCACTTGCCAATTCTCTATCTTTTGACATGTTAAAGGCTTAAGGATTTGTTTATTTCGGACAACAACTAATAGATGTTTTGGGTTTTCGGGTGTTTTTTCTTTTTGAATTTTTAGTTTGAGTTATATATCGATGTATGGGATAAGCGACGATTAGTCGCGACATTTCATATTATGTTCTTATTCATATTTGTTGCATACAAGCAACATCTGTTTAGCAACATGATGCGTTGCATACAAGCAAGATCTGCTTAGCAACATGATGCGTTGTACATACATACATATTTATATTTTTGACACTCCTTCTCAACGCATTATGTTGTTTTACAATTTATAAGCAATTCTTATCTTAAAATAATCCCATTGCATTAATACATTTTATATGCTTGCTTTTACATAAGTTTTTAGTTAACACATCAGCTATCATTTTCTCAGTTGGGACATAATCAATCTTTACTACATTACATTTAATCATTTCCCTAACATGATGATACTTAATATCGATGTGCTTGCTTCGCGCATGGAATGTTGGATTCTTCGCTAGACATTGCGCACTCTGGTTGTCGCTATAGATCTGGACCGTCTGTAGTTTCCCAATACCTATCTCTGCCACCAGCTTCTTTATGTACGCCGCCTCTCTTGCCGCTGTCGAAAGACCTATATATTCGGCCTCTGTGCTGCTTAGAGATACCACGCTTTGCTTCTTGGACTCCCAGTTGAATGCCGCTCCTGCAGCAAAAAACGCCCATCCAGTATATGACTTCCGGTTTGTTGAGTCTCCGGCCCAATCAGCATCCACAAAGCAGCAAATATTCTCTCCAGTTCGTTTGTAGTGCAGCTTTACGTCTGATGAACCTCTCAGGTAGCGCAACATGCGCTTGGCAGCAGCAAGATGCTCTTTATGGGGATCAGCATTGCACTGTGCTAGCTTCACAGTCGAATGCAGAATGTCTGGCCTTGTCGTCGTCGCCAGATATAATAGTGACCCAATCAACGATTGATACTCGACTTGATTCACTCTGGTGCAGTTATCGTTTTCGCATTTAATTTGGTGTCCCGCTTCCAATGGTAGACTGTTTGGCTTACAGTCCTTCATACCATACTCATTTAGAAGGGTCTCGATATACTGTTTGTGGCCAATTTCCACGCTTCCAGTTTCTCCATCTCGCTCGATTTCCATGCCTAGGAAATGTTTCAGGCTGCCACCATCCACCACATCGAATTCTTTTGAGATGAGCTCCTTTGTTTTGTTGAGGTCATCTTTGCTATTGCTTGCGATGATTAGATCGTCAACATATACGACAATCATACTCACTCTGTCTATATTTTTGTTTACATATAGACATGGCTCACTTGGGCAAGGAGCAAAACCAATCTTCATCAGCACGGCATTCAGTTTCTCGTTCCATTCACGCCCACTTTGTTTCAAGCCATACAAAGATTTGTGAAGCCTCAGAACGCGTCCTGGAAACTGTTCGTCTACGAAGCCTTCGGGTTGCCGCATGTAGACCTCGTCGTGCAAGTTACTGTTTAAATACGCTGACGATACATCCATCTGATGCATGAACATACCATGTTCCACTGCCAGGGCGATGACCAATCTTATTGTGGAGTATCTAGCTACGGGAGAAAAAGTTTCAAAATAGTTAATACCTGGGCGCTGTCCACACCCCTTTGCCACCAGTCTGGACTTGAACGATTGTATGTTCCCTTGCTTGTCTCGCTTCAAGGTGAAGACCCATTTGCACCCAATGGCCTTTTGTCCTTCTGGGAGGTCAACCAATGACCACGTTTTGTTTGCTTGCAAGCTATTCATCTCCTTCTGCAGAGATGCTTTCCATGAATCGCTTTGATCCGAGTTCAACGCCTGTATATATGTACTCGGGGCAACGATCTCCTCTGGCTTTAATGAATTCAGTTTGTTGAATTCTTTTCGCGGGCGTCCAGGCAGACCAGTTAATATCTTTTTTGGACGTCCAGGCCCTCTTCGAATTTCTTCTGTTTCACCCTGTGGTTCTGCTGTTTCACCCTCTGGTTCATGTGCTGTAGCATCGGCTTCGACCTCCTCTTCTGGCACAACAGCAGATGGAGACTTGATTTCGATTAACTGACACTCAGGTTCCTTTGCCAAGTCCTCCTCTCGGCAGAAATCATTCGCCACCAGATCGTTTTGCATAAACACGACATCTCGTGCACTTATAATCTTTTGTTTGTCTGGGTTATAAAGCCGGTAGCCTTTCACCGTTTCGGAATACCCAACCAGGATATGTGGTACACCTTTTGGAGAAAATTTCTTTTTCTTACTTTTATCCAGGACAATGGCTTTGGCACCAAACACGCGGAGATGCTGCACACATGGTTTTCTTCCTGCCCATGCCTCAAATGGTGTAACACCGGGCAGCGTCGTCGTCTCAGCACGATTTCTTAGATAAGAAGCAGTTTTGATGGCCTCTGCCCAAAACCTTTCGTCAAGGCCAGCATGTAATAGCATGCTACGCGCCATTTCCACTAGTGTCCTATTCGCGCGCTCCGCTACACCATTTTGTTGAGGTGTATGCGGCACCGTCAGCTGTCTATTAATGCCATTGCTGGCTAGAAACTCTTGAAACGCGCCACTCACGTATTCCAGACCGTTGTCGCTTCTAAAGGCTTTTATCTTTTTACCACTTTGATTTTCGGATAGCGCTTTGAATTCTTTAAATTTCTCGAAAATTTCATCACGCGATTTCAAAAAATACACGGATACATATCGCGACTTATCATCGATAAAGGTTGCAAAGTACCTTGACCCACCAATAGACTTTTTGTTCATTGGGCCACAAATGTCAGAATGCACCAAATCCAGAATTTCAGTGGCACGGTTTTCACTGGATTTTGGAAATTTCTTCACGCATATTTTACTTTTCGCGCATGTCTCACAGACAATGTCATTGCCGAAGCTAGTTTTTAAACCGATCACCATATTCTGTTTAACCATTTTATTGAGGCTGCCGAAATTTAAATGTCCATATCTACTATGCCACAACTGCGACGCGTTTGTTTGTGCAGTCAAACATTTATTTTCGGTACTTTCAAATATAAATAGATTTTCGTGTCTCTTTGCCTCAAGCACGACAGTGCCATCACTCTCGATCACGCTCGCATTTCTTTTTGTGAAGTTCACTCTAAATCCGTTATCAATTGCCTTAGCGACAGACATAAAATTACATTGTAGTTCTTTTACGTAGAGAACATCAACCAATTTAATCACGAACTCACGCCATACTACCCGAACAGTACCACGGCCTTCGGACTCAATGTATTTATTGTCAGCAAACAGTATGCGTTCCTTGTGCTCTGAATAATCGGTAAAGCACGATCGCTCACGGCACAAATGTGCAGTTGCACCACTATCAACGCACCACACGCTTTTTGCAATTTCGTTTTTATGCGAACTTAAGCACACAGCAGAATATGATTTTTCTCTCGCGCCACTCTCTTTGTTCTCTGCATTCTTTCTCTCATTGCACTTCGCAGCAACATGCCCTCTCTTTCCACATGACCAACACTGTATTGGCTTTTTTCCCGTTATAACTGTTATTTTTCTTTTTGTCTTTAGGTTTTTCGTTTTCTGTGCGAACCGAATATGCACTTTTTTCACAGTTATCATCATTTTCAACACTTGCCTTATGGCGTTCGCCTTCTTCTAACAGTTTTGACTTTAACTGTTCAAACGCAGGCAATTTGTCACGCGTTTGTATGGCTACTACGAAATGTTCAAATGATTTAGGCAAACTTGCCAACAACATTACAGCTTTTACAGGGTCTGGCAAGGAGATTTCAAGTTCACCCAATTTGTTGGTGATCTCCACAAAACTATTGACATAGTCCAATACACTGTCACCTTGCTGCATTCTCAACCGTAACAGCTTTTGGTATAACTGCACTTGTTGAATGGGACCATCGGGCATATGCACTTTTTTTAACTTGTTCCACGTTTGTAACGACGTTACGCAATTTTTAATATGGAGCAACTGAGATGGTTTCACATTTAAAATAATGCAGGCTCGTGCCTTTTTATCAGTTTTTTCCCATCTCATGGAATCAGGCGCCGCCTCAGGCTTAACATTATCGCCACTAACAATGTCCCAGAGGTCTGACGTGACCAGCACACTTTGCATGGTCATAGACCAAACATCGTAATTGGACTCTCCGAGTTTGTCGATTTGAAATGATAAACTCATTGTTACGCGATTATTATGTCCGAATCACAAATCACAATAATGTTCAGTTATAAACTTCTTTTTAATTGCACCACGCGATGGCCCCAACCTATTCGTTGTGTTTTGAAAATTAAAAAGTTCGAAAAAAAAAAAAAGGGAAAATTTAATTATTATTCTCATAAGATTCTTATCTTTCTTGTTTTAAAATTTTTTCTTGTTTTTAAATTTACTTTTCTTTTCCTTTTTTTAATTCTTCTTTTTAGTATAGTAGTGTTTGTTTTTAAACTTATTTTTCTAGCTTACGCGATAAATAACATTTTCGGCGACGTTCCCTCGATGACCCCTTGGGTTTGATCCTTTTTGTCCCACGTTGGGCAGCGACGTAGCGGTGTTCGGGTGTGGGTGACTCGGGACCCTTGGTGGCACTGAGTTCCTTCGAAGGCTCCTGCGGACGGACACTACAGGAGAGTCGGCGATAGTTCTTAGACCGGTTAAACTGAACCTTAGAATCTTTCGCACTTGTTCACTGGACGCACTTGATGTTGTGGCTTTTCTTTTTAAAGGCACTTTTACACTGTGCGATTTTTTGTCACTTCTACTTATTTTTTGTAGTTGTTGATTAGTCAGTGTTCACTGTGGCTATATTTTAGGCACTGCGACGCGAACTTGTAGCTGCTTTAGGTACTTTAACGTTACGCGTGATCCTTTTGACGAAGGCTCTGTTTACCGGTCCCTGCTCGGGCGCCAATTAAAAGATATTTTTAATTTTCTTTTAAAAAAAGAACACGTCAGATTTTATTGGTGTTAATTTTGGAACTAACTGGACTAAGTTTTACAATTAATAATTAAACCTATTCTCTGCCGACGTCGCTGATGTCGTCGAAGCCGTCGCTGCCGCTGTAGCTTTGCCGCTGCCGTTGTGGCTGCGCCGTTGTCGCTGATGGTGTCCGATGTCGTTGGCGTTCCCACGACTTGGCCGGTGCAGACATTCTGCTGATGCAGCGCACGTGGCGGATGCACTGCCGTCGTAGCTGGAGTCAATGTGCCTGTTCTTGCTGAGCTGTTGTTTGTTGTGCAATTTCTTGGTTCATGTTGGGCTGCATTGGGCTTGTTGTTGTTATTGGGACTTCGCTGACTGTCTGCTCGTGGCGGATGTACTGCATGTGGTGGAGTCGTGATCGAGATTTGGGTTCTTGTATATTCTTATCATATTTGGTCTTAACTCATGTATGCATTATAATTAGTTTCCGTGTCGGTACATTTAAATCCCAAAAAACACTAGAAAAATACCATCAAAGACACCATTTTTCCGCAAAAGAAATCTGGACACATTAGCCTTGCCTAAAATGCGTTTCCCACCTTGCATGACAAAACTATCTGTGTTGAATTTGAGAACAATCATAAAAAAGGAGGCTACTATTATTATTCTTTTTTTTTTTTTTTAAAAAAAAAAAAAAAAATATAAAATATATAAATTATATACATATTTAAAAAAAATGTTGTTAATACAACAAATTATTAAAAAAAGCAGGAATATAAAAAAAAAAAAAAAAAAAAAGAAGAAGATAGAAGAAAAAAAAAAAAAAAAAATAATTATTTTCAAAAAAAAAAAATGTAAAAAAAAAAAAAAGTAGACGATTAAAAGAAAAAACATAAAAATTTAAATTACTCTTCCTGATTGAAGAGTGAAGCTTTTTTTTTTTTTTTCGTCTTTCAGAAAAAAAAAAAAAAAAAAAAAAAAAGAAAAAAAAAAAAATCCACCACCGGATTTAATAGATAGTGGCCTAAATTTATTTTATTTTAAAAAACCCCCCACAGGTTTTTGGAAAAAAATTTGACCTATCTTGATGGTTGAAGTTGAGATCAATGCAACAATAGAGATAGCAAAAGCTATTTTTATTTTTTTTTTTCTTTTTATTAAAACAAAAAAAATTAATATTGATTTATTAATTAAAATGTTCTTGGCAAATTTAAACAATTTTACCAAATTTTTAAGAACAGCTCTTTATTATAATAAGAAAAATATTAGGATTTTGTAAATGAATAAATAAAAAATTTTATTTTTTTAAAAAAAAAATTACAAAAAAAAAAAACCTGTGTTCTTAAAAACCCCATTTTAAAATCCTCCCTCTTCTGTTAAGGGGTCTTCATTTTTTCTCCTTTTTCCAAGTAAAAAAATTTAATTTAAAAAAAAAAAATGGTAAAATCCCCCCGAGTTTATTTTAAAATTGCTTCTTCCTTTTTTTTTTCGAGAACCCCCCAATTTCCCGCGGGACCAAACAATCTAATTTGGTTTGAAAAAAAAAAAAATTAAGATATACAATTTTTCGGCTGAATGTTGGGTATTGAAATCCATTTCAACAACACAGCCTGGACATTCCATGGGTATTTCAAATTGGAAAATACCCAAAAATATAAAACTGGCAGACCCAGAATTCAATAGACCTGCTAAGGTGGACATTCTTTTGGGAGCAGAATTGTTCTACGAATTATTGTGCGTTGGGCAAATAAAATTGGGTTCTGAACTTCCTATAATGCAAAAAACGCTGCTAGGATGGATAGTAGCAGGCAAATGTACTGGACAAGTGCCTAGGCATCAGTTCAGTGGGTGTTTAATGGCCCAAACTAATTGTTCTCTCGATTCGTTAGTTAACCGTTTCTGGGAATTGGATCAATCTCCATTCGAATCGAAGGCTGTTCGCCAAACAGCTGAACAACAGGCTTGTGAACTTTTCTTCGAGAAAACTGTAAAGCAGTTATCTTCTGGTCGTTTCCAAGTGGATCTCCCTTTCAAGACCGATCCAAAAGTTCTTGGCCTGTCCTTTCAAACTGCTGAAAGGCGTTTTTTGCAACTTGAGCGTAAAATATCAAAGGATGCAGTTCTTAAAACTATGTACCATGACTTCATGAAAGAATATTTGGATTTGGGACACATG
>JAEIFJ010001609.1:0-10247 GCA_018903435.1 Leucophenga varia
GAATAGACTTGAAACTGAAGGCATTTGAATGATGGTTAGTCGTGTTATGATTTCAAAATTTGAGCCCACATTTTTGAACAATTTATATTAAGCCACCAAAGAAAAAAACGCGATCAAAGCCCGCGGGTACCTGCTATAATATATAAAAATATCATGTCGCTAGCGTTTGTAACGATACTCCACGAAAACGGGTTGACTGATTCTTATGAAATTTTGTGTATATTCAGTTAGTCTAAGAATCGGACATAAACTATTTTTCATACCACTAACTGGGTGGCAGGCGGTGTCGCTATTGAATTAATTAAATTAAATTAATTAATTAAACATTAATTCACCTAATATTTCCAATATCATTAATTCATCTAATTTCCCGAAAATAACTAAACGTATTTCAATTAAATTTTATAGATGTCTATTTTTTGCCACTCCTTACACAAAAAGGGAAGTATGTGGTTTGAGAAAATGGGGGGTGGGTGTGGCTCCCATAGAAGTTATATTTGAGAGAAATTTAATTCGTATAATCCGTGTAATCCTTGGAAAACGAGGGGGTGAACCAAAATTGTCTTTTTTTGCAATAATTGAGCTAGACAATGAAATAAGGTATTATTACATGACCCGAGTTAGCAATAGGTAGTTCAGCTGTTTCTACTGTATTGCTACTAATATTTATTCCCAACAGGATCTTGGCAAAGTGGTTCGTTATACAAAACAGCTACAGGCCCCTGGTAGCTGCATGAAAATTAAATGGGATGACTGCTATCCAAACGTCGGCAGTACTGCAGCGCCACTGCCTTGTGAAGTCGCATCACGTGGGAGAACATGCACTTCGCGTATATGCCGGGTGGTGACATGCATCACGAAGTCCATGACCATATTTAAGGCAGCGCCTGCAACAACCACGAAAATTTCTTCCAAAGAGGCCAAGAGACACCGAAGGAAGCGATACGCAGCGATACGCAGCTTGTCGCGTTTGTCGGACGCGTTAAATCACAACGTTGCCACTCGGCAAGGCGGGCGACATGTTCAAGCTTCCTCAAACCAAAGTAAATAGTTATTAATTATAAATTAAATTTAAATATTTGAATTTTTGAATTGCGCGCTTCGTCGCTCATCTATTATAATAAGAAACACCCTGTACTGTCAAGTAGGTACTTTCTCTTTACTTTTAACACTTGTCAGTTGTAATGACAAGTTTTGTGCGCCATATTAATTTAAAATCTCTCTCTTGCTTTCTACCTTTTGTAGCGTAAAGACGTGCCTAATGGCATTTAAAATTTCAATCAACATTTAAAATTTCATCCTAATTTAAATAAAATCATACATTGTTAAAATCTAAATAGTAAACCTGTGCGCGTTCTTATTTTCGTTATTTTCGATTTCAAACAAACCAACTCATCGGCGCAATAACAGCGGCATCAGCGGCTTTACCGGCGGTATTCCTACTCAGCATCTCGGCTCATGAAAGTCCTCGGCCTCTATGCTGTATTGTCGCATGGTTGGTTTCTATCACGTCTACAAACTATACCTAACCCCAGTAGGTAACCTCATTATTTAGCCATTTTGTTTAATGATTATTCTGCGTCCCGCTTGACCAGAATATATCAAACCTAAAAGCTAACGCTGAAAAGATATCTCACTATCTTTTTATACCCGCCACACATGGTGTGGAGGGTATTATCATTTTGTCAGAAAGTTTGTAACGCATTAAAGGAGACGTCGTAGACCCTATAAAGTATATATATTCTTGATCAGCACGACGAGACGAGTCGATCTAGCATGTCCTTGTGTTCGTTGTATTTTGTGTTTCATTGCTTATTTTAAAGATATTACTGAAACCCCGAACTAAATTTCTCATCCTAAGAAATTAAAAGTTCCAACCAAAGTTTCACGCCCTTTAAAAAAAACTTTCCCTCCATTCTTACTTAACTTTTATATACAATTTTTTTAAATATTTAGAAAATTTTTTTAGGAAATTTAAAAGATAAAAAAAAAAAAAAATAAAAAAAAAATAAATTATATAAATTCATTAATAAAAAAACAAATTTATTGGTTTAAGAGTTGGGGAATTTAAATTAAGTTTTTAGGTTGTGGTCTGTTAAATCAGTGCCACGCCATTAGTAAGCTCCCATAAACAATTTTCAGTTCTTTATGAAAATGTATTTATAAAGGAATGGCTTCAAATAAGTTTAAAATGTTTTTATACTGCCAAATCTTCAGTTTAAAATTGGTCCAAATCACCGCATTCCTTAATTTTTACGAGTATATTTAATTTGTTTAGTATTTTGAAATAAAATTTAATACAAATGCCGCCACAAGTTTCACAAAGTTTAAAGGTGACAAACTGACCAAGTTTTTTTTTTTTTTAATTTATTTTTTTGTATTAAACCAGGTATTATTTTAAACTATTACATTTGGGTAATAACACTAAGAATCAATAAAAGGTGTATTTTTATAAAGATAAAGCTATACATTAATAGGTAATAGTGTAATTTCTAAAGACTGCTTAACTACATTATATAATTATATTAGTTCTTTCTATTTTAATCGTACAGTTTATTACTATTTCACAATGTCTTTAAAATCGAGTATACATTTAAAATGTGCTGGATGTGAAATATTTTTATGTCAAAAAGCCCAAAAAAAAAAAAGTAGTTAAAGATGAGATGAAGCTACAATTTTAAAAAAGCCATATCCGTAAATGATATCCTTTGTCAAAAATGCAGACTTGCTATTTATAAAACTAAGACTTCTAAAACAAATAGGGAATAAATAGAATCCAGTCCTTCCGAATCAACTCCGATCCAAATTTTGAATTTAGATCATATTCAGATGCATGTTCATCTCAAATCGAATTAATTGAAATGAGTATTCAAAGAACTGTTGCTACACATAAATTTTGCTGTATAGTGTATGTTCATCTAATCGCAATCTAATAGTAGGGCCAGAAAATGCTCGAACGCAAGCTTACACTATAACAAAACTTTTTTATACCAAGCGGTAATCGATGCTGTCGGAATCACAAAATTAGAAATACATTTTTTGCAGACGATGTTAAGAATTTAAAAGTGTATTCAAATACGACTTTTCTCACTTTAAGAGAATTAAATAATGGTTATGAATACCATTAAATGTGATTCAACATTATTTAATAAATTCAGTGAATATGGTCTTTCGGAAAAATAAATTTTTGCCTTTACAGGACTATCTTGGGATGATTTTCTTTGACTTAAGGCACGATGATTTCACTAAGAAACTGTGAATCAAAATCGGCAATTCACAGCTTGGTAGGATTTCTTTTGAAAATGAGTACAGGAAATTCGAACACAATAATTGCTTCCATTTCCATGAGCAAGGAAATCAGATTGCTGCCATAGTGTAATAAAATCGTTTGAAAACGATTTTTTGCCAACACTTTAAAAAGAAATGACATTATTAGCCTTTGGCTAATACATTTGATATTTTTATAAAAAGAGAAATAAATTATATTGGGGTGACTTGTTAGTTTCGTCGATAAGCAAGGCACCGCAATCTTGTATATGTGAATGTAACATATGTGGTTTGCCGCAAATAAGTTAGTACAGGACGCTTAGTTGAATTATGAATTTCATAACTGAATAATATAGCACGGATGCTGAGGACTTACATGAATGCGTTTGGTGATTAAGACAAATTACCCAGAAGTTGCTTCAGAGTCACTGCTAGCTGTACTGATTAATAGAAGTTGCAAATTCCTTTAAATTCAATAAACGATGCGCTGATACAATGATAAGGCGGGTTGTTGTGTAGAAATAAAACCAACGCTGAAGATGCAGAATAATATAAATACTCCGGTTCGATTCAATTTCAATATTTAAAAATTCAATTTATTTAAGTTACTATATAATTTACGCGTGACAAGGATGCGTGTCTGCATTGATCGATCGTTATAATGCAAGTAAGATTAGAAAAGCGCGAATTCATAAAGTATGGCGATTTAAGCGTCATAAGAAAAACAGTTTCGACTAAATTTAAGAAAGAAGAGAGAAAGTTTTAGTACATCCAAATAATAACAGGGTGAAACTTATAAAACGGTTATAATTTCAAACTTACGATACTTTTACTTTAATTATATTATTTTTTAAAAATATAGGTCTTAGTTTCGCGAATTGGCGCAAACATGCCGCCCGCCTTGCCGAGTGGTAACGTTTAGCACATCCGCCAGCTTAGACAAACTGCGAATCGCCGTTTCCACCACCCTCTGCTCGTTTGGTGAAACCTTTCGTCTGGAGATTTCACCCAAAACTCGCATTTCAGCGCCTAGCTGGTTTTCTTCACTCCTGCGACTCTCACGGTTGCTACGCTGTTGGGAGAGTCGCTTGCGTAAATCTTGGTTTGGACGACACCCGACTTGTTGGTTGATCCACCTATTCTTTGGTTGCCGACGTTCGCTGTTTCCTTTCGAAGACTGTTGAAGCTGTCTTTGTCGCGTAATGATTTCTCCAGTTGAGACGTGCAGCATGGTATGATGAAGATCACCGCAGATCCCACACACCATCTTCGACGTACAAGTACCTATTACGTGAGACTTCGCAAGGCAATTGCTACAGTACCCCAAGCGCCTCGCCACTTGTCTCCGCTTAATAGGTGACATTCGTCTAAACTTCGTGCAGAAGTGGATTGCGTGTTGACGCTTACAAATACGGGACTGTCGTACAGACCTACGGAATATAGAGTGATTATTATATGGGGTAGTTAATGTAATATTATCAGACTATCGCAAGATCAGGAATGAAATTGAGTTAAAAAAAATAGAGAATGTGTGTTTCTTAAAATTAAAATAATATGTTAGTAGGAGTGAGTTTAAAAGTTAATTTTCTTTTTGTGATGAGTTTGTGTGCATCGGTAGTAATACTAATTTAGTTTCGGCGCGTTTGACAATTCCATTTTGGGTGCGTATGTCTACAGTGCGAACGCGCTCGTCTAAACCAGGATAAGTCCGAACAACTCGACCCATTTTCCACTCATTGGGTGGTTGTAAATCCTCCTTAATCACCACAAAATCGTGTTCTTTAGATCACGTTGGGGATATTTCCATTATCCTCGACGATGTAGTTCAGAAAGATATTCTGCCTTCCATCTTCTACTAAACTCTTGATGAAGCCATTTTATTTTTTTCCCATCGATTCAAGAGCGGCAGGTTATCTCTTGGCACATCTTGGAACGCCGTAAGTGGACTTCCTCTTAGAAAGTGCCCCGGAGTTAAAGGAAGTAGTTCCGAGCGGGGGGGGCCTAGAATTCAAAATTTATTCTACTCGAGCTAATAGAGTTGAAAATTCCTCAAACGTAAATTTGTGATCGTCAGTCACCTTCTTGAAGTGAGACTTAAAACTCTTAACAGCAGCTTTCCATAGTCCTCCCATGTGAGGAGCGCTTGGAGGGATAAATGACCATGCAAACCTTTGGCTGCTGTATTTTTCGAGAGATAATCTGAGGTCGTGTGAAGGAATTCTTTGAATTCTCGTAAAAGAGTTCGACTGGCGCCTATAAAGTTTCGACCATTATCAGAAACCATTTTGTGCGGCAAGCCTCTACGTCCAACGAATCGATCAAACGCCGCTATAAATGCTGGAGCCGAAAGCGATGAGACAGCTTCAAGATGAATGGCCTTTGTAGAGAAGCATACAAATAAAGCAGTATAACCTTTAATCGATGCGCCATTTCGCAGCATTGAAGTTTTTATTAAAAATGGACCAGCAAAGTCTACACCCGTTACAGTGAATGGGACGAAAATTGTACTCGTTCAGCAGGCAATGGAGCCATTAGCTGAGAAGTGAGTTTTTGCTTGTATATAGTGCATGTTTTGCAGCTACGTATACAAGCTTTTACGGCGTTTTTTAATTTTGGTACGTAAAATTCTTGTCGGACAGCTCGAAGCATAAGTTGAGTTTCAGCGTGTAAGAGAGTTTTGTGTATAAACTGTAAAAGAGATGACAAAGTCGGCATTTGGTGGGTAAAATGATTGGATAGCGTTCATTATAGGACATTGTTGCATTGGTAAGTCGACCGTTTACTCGCAATAGTCCGTTGGTTTCAATAGTCGGGTCTAACGCTGTCAATGAATTTTTTGAAGGCAGTTTGTTTCCTCGTTCTACTATTAGATACTCTTCGGGGTAATAGAATTTTTGCGCAGCAGATAGTAGGCGAACTTTGGCCAAGTTTATGTCATCAATAGTGATTACTGCTGTATTAATATGCACGGTTTGTTTTTTAAACATTATATGGATGCGCGCTGTTGCTCGTAAGGCGCGGGGGTATGAGGTGAATTCGTGACATATATCAGAATTATCAGCGCTAGCGAGAAACACATAGGTTTTCTTGCTTCAGGAGGAGTATCAGAAACAATTTGTGAAGTCGGCCATTCGTGTTGGGGTTGAGAAAGCCAAGAAGGTCCGTTCCACCAAAGAGCACAATTTGTAAGTTCATTGGTGGAGCATACCCGAGTGTCGAGATCGGCTGGATTGTCTCTGGATGGGACGTGTTTCCAAGTAGAATTTTCAACATTCTGCCTGATAAGCGCTATACGATTGGCCACATAAGTCTTCCAGACGTGAGGTGGTTTGTCTAACCAGGCTAACATGATAGTTGAATCGGACCACAGATACCAACTTGTGTGAGAACTTTTGCACGTTATGTCGTATAGCTTTACTAATCGCGATAATAAGATAGCTCCACACAACTCAAGCCGAGGTAGACTGAGCGGTTGAAGTGGGGCTACTTTGCTTTTTGCTACGAGCAATCTGGAAGTAACCAAGCCATTTGGATGACTAATGCACAAAAGAGTGCAGCGCAGTATGCTTTCTCTGATGCATCGTAGAACCCATGAAGTTGGACTTCTGCGCTTCGAGAGAGCCTGACCCAACGCGGAATTTCGACTGATTCGATGAAACTTAGATTTTTCAAAAAATTGTGCCACTTTATAGTGAGAGTGGTTTCACAGTTTCATCCCAGGCAGTGCCTTCAAGCCAAAACTGTTGCATAAGCATCTTGGCTTGTACTATTATTGCCGTAAGCCAGCCTGCGAGGTCAAATAAAGCCGAAATGTAAGACAATATCTGGCGTTTAGTAATGGTGGGTTTTATTTCAAGAAGTTTGACTGAATATGAGAATTCATCAGTCATGGCTTTCCATTTAATTCCAAGTGTTTTTGTTGAGCTAAAATCGGGTAATTTCAATAAATTCGTGTCTAATAAATCATCTGGAGAGATGTTTTCCAATAGTGAAGGGTGATTTGAAGATATTTTTGAATTTTAAACCCCGCACTGCCCAATGCATTGATTAGTTGAGTTTGTGATTCTTTGGCTGTGTTTAAATCGTTATCTCCATACAAAATGTCGTCTATATATGTGTCATTTAGTAGAATTGTGACGCAAGAGGGTACCTACTATTGCAATCATTAGCAAGTTGATGCAAAGTTCTAATTGCGAGGTATGGAGAGCAGTTAACACCAAATGTGACAGTGCTTAATGAGAAATCCTGAAGAGGGGTATCAGGATTGACCTTTGAAACTATTCGTTGATAGTCACAATCGTCGTTATGAACTATTATTTGGAGGCACATTTTCTCAATGTCGCCAATAAATACATATTTATAAAAACGCCAATTTAGTATAATGCCCAAAATGTCTTTTTTGAAAAGTTGGTCCAGTCTCAAGAATGTCGTTTAGGGATGCGCCATTCCTAGTTTTCTTTGAAGCGTAAAATACAACACGTATTTTAGTAGTTTTACTATCGGGACGTAAAACTGCGTGATGAGGCAAATAAAATGAAAAGTATTTGTCTTCAAGGCTCACTTCTTGGGATGAAGCTAGTGCCATATGATTTAAATCTAAATATTCTTTTAGAACAGAGTGATATTCAATGTTTAGATCTTGTCTTTTGCTAAGAGTACTTTGCATTCGATTATATTGATCTACTGCTGCATTATGAGACGAACCAAGAAATATTGTGTTAGAGAACTCTGGTCGAAAGGGTAAACGTACTACATTCTTACCATCGGTACGGCGATACGTTGTACGTTGATAAAGATCTTCGCAATACACGTCGTTTTCTGATTTGGGTTGTTGAGCGTAAATTTCTTCTGTTTTCCAAAATAATTTTAGCTGAGTATTTAAATTTTGATCAGAACTTTCTTCAGGATGTACAAAAGTAGAAAAAGAGCAAGTTGTAGATGGTACGGGTCCACTTATGATCCATCCAAATATTGTGCTCTGAGCAAGTGATGTGCCATCAATTTGAGGCAGCGATTTGTTGAGCATTATTTGTTGTATTACATCGGACACTAAGACCAGATCAATTTGGGCAGGCTTATAAAAATGAGGATCCGCCAATCGAAGATTGTCTATTTGGGTTATTTTATTTTTGGATACCACAACAGACGGGAGCCAATTTGTAAGTTTGTCTAAAACAATGGCTTCGATGTAGATTTAGGAACATTTATCTTGAGTGGTCAGTGAGAAAAGACACTTTTTATTGGATTTTTTACAATCTGACCACCCATACCGAAGATGTTAGTTATCTCTGCTAGCGTGGGTATACCTAGTCTCCATTGAATTTTTTCACAGATAAATGATCTTTGTGATCCCTGGTCAATTAAAGCGCGTAATGTGAAAATTTCTCCGTTGTGTGGGACGTAGACTAGGGCTGTGGGAAGCACTACAGCTTGACTGTCTGAAGTGTGATGAGAATATACAGGTGAAGGACTATCATCACTCGAATAAACATAAACTATCGATGTATTTATGAATTCTACATCACTCGAGTCCTGAGTAACGAAAGCAACGGAGCGAGATGTTGATTGCCTTTCCCTTTTATTGGGCTGCTGAGATTGAAAATGCAGAAGTGTGTGATGTTGTTGTTTACACTTTGAACAAGTGCCTTGTCTTTTGCACTCTGTTTTTTGATGAGAAGGTAAGAGACAATTGATGCAAAGTTTTGCTTGTTTTGCTAAGTCAAATCTTGTTTTTGTGGACATATTTAAAAATTCAGTACAATTACGAATTGAGTGTAGCTGCTTACAACATTCGCATTCATTAATTATTGATTTTGGTTGTGTGTATAAGCTTTGTGATTTATTTTGTGCGTTACTTTGGTTAAAATTTGTAGGTTTTTTGACTTCCCTTCATTGTTCCTACTCACTCATTTGTGTCCATTTTGTCAAGTCTCTATTTTGGTTTATGGATTGTTCCCAGAGAGTGGGAGTGTCTTCTGGTAGTTTTTTAGATGCAATATAGACTAGCAATGGGCTCCAATCCGATGTAAGAACATCTTGAGTTTTGAGGACCGCCAAACAATCATTTATGGTCGACTGTACCCTATTTAGCCCACCACAACTTTCAGAGGTAATTTGTGGAATACTAAACAAGTTTTTTAGTTGGAGATCAACTAATAACCGCTTGTTTTCGTATTTATCTATCAATGCTCTCCAAGCAAGATCAAAATTTTCATCACAGAGTGCAAATCTTTTAACGATTGCACCTGCTTTGTCACGGGTTTTATCCCTTAGATAATAGAGTTTTTTGTACTTTGGTTAATTTATTTTATTTATTTATTTATATAACACAACTACATTAAATGAAAAACAATATTATAATTAACTAAGATTACCTACTTAAGTACTAATTGAGGGAAAGAATACGCCCACCAAGACCACGTTGGAGGATTTTTGATTAGGTCACCCGGATTGACCAGGCTGTGCCCCTACTCACAGCCATGATTCCTGGTCTAAGTGGTTGTATTTTTCGAAAAAAAAAAAAAAAAAAAACAAGGAAAAACGTTAACTTCGGTGGAACCGAAGCTGAAATACCCGTTACATGGGCGTGTCGTCTTGGTTTTGACCCTGGATGACCAAGAAAATGTTTTTACCCAATTGGGAGCGAGTGCATTCATAAATAATTACTATTTAAAAAAAAAAAAAAAAAAAAAAAAATAAGTTTGTATTTTGGATAGGGGTTATAACTAGAAATGGGCTTTCATTTTCTCACTTTCCCTATTAATTTCCGAAAAAAAGAAAAAATCGAAAAAAATTATTAAGTTTGTTTGGGGGCTTTTCCTTAAATTGGGGGGGGTCTTTCCTTTTTCGACCTTACCCCCACCCTCCCCCAAAAACCCATTTTTTTAAAATTTCAGCCCAATATCTTTATATCTTCATCGAAAAGATCGCATAGCAACAAACAGACGGACAGACGGACAGATGGACAGACAGACCGACAT
>JAEIFJ010001610.1:0-124546 GCA_018903435.1 Leucophenga varia
GTTTTTTGCCTAGCCATACAATTTATGTATCAGACCAAAGTTTTTTTGAACTGTCTAGTACAAAATAGTAAAATTGTTTCTATGTCCGCTATGGACGTTGAAACCATCCAACTGATAAGTCCCAAACCGGTTTCATTTGAAAGTTAACAATTGAAGTATATCAAAATTTCACTTAAACAACGCATTAGGCACATTCGGTTCATTCATGAAGTTGATTTTCTAGTTTTCAAAAACAAAAAACAAAAAAGCATTACGGAGCATGATAGATCCTATAAAGTATGTACTACATATTCTGGATATGCATCGCAAGAAGAGTCAATAAATCTATGCCTGTATGCCAGGATGTCTGCCGTTTGAGAGAGATTATCTCGGATACTATAGGGTGGTTAAATTTCAAGGGCCGATGTTGATTTTGAATAAAACACGAATTATTTAGGAAATTATTGACATTTCTTTTTATTATGATATATTGGTATGACTCAATTATGTATGGAACAAAATATAGGAAAAATGTCCGCCTCGGTTTCGGCGGCACACGTCCATCCGATGGTCTAAATTTTCGATGATGCTGAGGCATAATTGAGGTTCAATGTCGTTGATGTGCTGAATTATCTCACCCTTTAGCTCTTGAATTGTTGTTGGCTTATTGGCGTACACCTTTTCTTTCAAATAGCCCCAAAGAAAGAAGTCCAACGGTGTCAAATCACATGATCTTGACATCGCCGCGACGTGAGGTTATTCGGCCATCAAATTTTTCGCGCAAAAGAGCCATTGTTTCGTTAGCTGTGATATGCATTTTGATTTGAACGCCCATTCTCATAATAGGCCTGAATATCTTTAACGCGTTGCTCGAGTGTGTATCTTTCCATGGTTCAAATTGAGTTAGTCTAAAGTTGAGAAATGTCAAAAGAAATGCAGGAAAAAACTTGACGTTTAGGAGTGGTTCACATTCAACATCGGCCCTTGAAATTTAACCACCCTATAGAAGCAATACCCCCACGATATTTGAAACTTAGACTCTCTTGAGCCGTCAAGTGGTCACATACTTACGAATTTTCCTAGCCTCAAAAGGGTAGATAGTCCCAATAAAATATTCCTATATGAGTAGGTATAGCCCCATATAAATTTGCCTAATTTTTTTAGTTTTTGTATGAAAATACAAATTATTTAGTTAAGACAGAAAGATTGGGAACAGAATATCTTGCAGACGAGCATTCTCGACTGCAGCTTTTTTTTTGGTTTTTACACTAGCCCCAGGATATTGTGGTCCCGCTGCAATCAGAAAACAAAAACAGGTATTTTTATACCCGCCACACATAGTGTGAAGGGTATTTTCAGTTTGTCTGAAAGTTTGTAACGCATTGAAGGAGACATCGTAGACCCCATAAAGTATATATATTCTTGATCAGCTCGAAGAGACGAATCGATCTAGCCATGTCCGTCTGTCCATCCGTCCGTCTGTCCATCCGTCCATCCGTCCGTCCGTCCGTCTGTCTGTATATTTCTAGGCATCTTATTTGTTGAAGATGTAAAGATATTAAGCTGAAATTTAGAAGTTAAGCTTTTCTCGGCAACGACTATATTAAGTTCGAGAATGAGAGTGCCACGCCCATTTTAGGTATAGCCCCCATACAAACGTACCCTTTTCTTTCGATTTTTTTGTATAAAAATACTAATTATTTATGAATGTATTCGCTCCCAATTGTGTAAAAGCATTTCTTTTGTCATCCAGTGTTAAAACCAAGATACCACGCCCTCTTTTAGGCATAGCCCCCATATAAACTTTCCGTTTATTCCGATTTTTGTAAAAAAATACTAATTATTTATGCATATATTCACTACAATTTGGCTAAAAACATTCTAATGTCATCCAATGTCAAACCAGATGTGCCACGCCCATTTTTTTGGTATAGCCCTCAAACAACTTTCCGCCCATTTTCAATTTTTGTATGAAAATGGTTATTATTTATTCATGTATTTACTCCATATTGGGTAAAAACTCTTCCAATATCATGGTGCCACACCCATTTTTAGGTGTTTCTTGCATACAAACTTACCGCCCATTTCCAGATATTTTGGAGGAACATGTTGTTATACATATTTGTATTCTTAGCTCAAAATTTTAAATTAATATTGTGTGTAAACTTGGGTGACCACTGATGATTACACATAAACTCTTTTAAGATTCGTGTGACGGGTATTTAAGCTTCGGTTCTACCGAAGTTAACGTTTTTCTTGTTTAATGTTTTTTCGTATGTTTTCATAGCAGTGCCAAACAAAGAGTACAAAACTGTCATCGAAAAGAGCTGCAATTGCAAAAAACAAAAGCCGAAACGACCGAACATCATATGTAGTAGCACACGCCGGGTATTAACTAGTTTTAATATGAAATCACATCTTAGACTACGCAATTAAATGCTTTTAAAGCAATATTTCAAGATATTCTTTTTTATGGAGCCTTTATTATAATGTACCAAAAAATTCAATGGAAATGTTAATTTATTTTATTTTTAACATGTTGCTTTAACGATTTTGATGGTTATTATCTGTGTGCTAAAAATGAGTCATTTAAGAATTAGAAGCATCTAACAACACGAGAAATTCGAATATGTTTGACTTTCTAACAAAGCACAAAAGTACCGCATTTAATTAAAAAACATATACATTAAAAAATGATTTACTTTTAAGTCCCGAGACCATATTCGGGACCCGACATAAATTGCGAGACTATGCGAAATTTCGCGATAGTGCAGATAACCCTCAAATTGGCGCATATATAAAAAAGATGCCCGATCCCGCCCAATCCCGAAAAATTGGTAGGTACCCGCGGGATTAAATTGCACTCATATGTAAAAATGGCGCAACACTATTTAATTTCCAATAGACTTGAATATTTGTAAATACCCAAAACGAAATGTGCAACAATGTCGCAAATTCGTACTAAAAAAAAAATAAAAAAACTTCGCACTCAATGCAAGCCGCCGTTTACCACAATTGCCGTGTTAAGTGCATCTTTAACAAATGCTAAAAAGCTGTGAAAAAAAGTGTTTAATACACGGTAAAACTGCTTTTAGCGCGTGTACGTTAAACTGCTCACGAAACTGTAGCCTAGCCGTGGGGTAGGAATGGCAAAGCATTGCATAGCAAAAAGAGCTGCTTAACAAGGATCAGTGCACAATGCAGGACATGACATGACTGCTGCAGCATTGCAATGAATGTAGCAGCAGCATAACGCTTGTAGTTTGCCCCATAATGCTTGTCTGCCTGCCTTCATGCCTACGTCTCTCTCTCTCTCTCTCTATTTCACACTCTACACTATACATTTCGAATTGTAACAGCCTTTGTCATGGTCACGTTTTAAGGAAAACGCGCGTGCAATGTACGCACGAATGCTGCGCGCACTATGGCGACTAACAACATTGGCAACAAGCAACAACAACAAAACAACAACAAAAACCACTACAATGCTTCGAATGAAAAACAAAAAAATATTCCCAACAGAGAGAAAGAGAGTGGGTAGCGTAGGGGGAATACAAAAAAGTGCAACCAAAATTGAAATATGCCATACCGCAACAATTGTCAAACAAACCAATTGGTTATCGATGGGGCAGATGTACGCTGGGTCAGAAGGTTGGATCTGTACAGTAAATGCATGCAATTTTTTGTCCGTCTGTCTGTCCTGTAATGTATTTTGAGGTTATTATCGCACAAACAACAAAAGCGAAAGTATTTTTAAACCAATAAATGCTTTGAAATTTTACTTTGTGGTTAAGTGAAGTTTTTTATTTTTACTTTTTACCTAATAATATCGTGTTAAAACACTAATGAAAGGGCATGTGCTCTAATTTACTGGTTTTTTTTTTTTTTTTTTTTGATTAAAATGGCCGGACCATGTAACTACGAAATAATGAAACGTGTATATCAACTTATACTCTAAGATTATAATTAAAAGTCATTAACCAAGGACAATCAACAATTTGTTGATCGAAAGAAATGACTCAACGCAAAATGACTTTGCAACCTTGCCTTCTACCGTTTAAAAACAAATTGTTACTTATCTTATTTATCGATTTTTAAAGAGTTTTCGGAGTGCTTTAAATAACCACAGCAACGATTACATTACACGATGTAGTTTTTAACACTATAAACCTCAAGAAATCAGTTTTTTACCATTATTTCAAAATCTCGATGGGCAAGAGAAAATTCTAGTATGCAAAAAAAATTTTATTTAACTGTTCCTACAAATACTAAAGTAATAAAAATATTAAAACTGCGTGAAAAGTTGTTCTCATTGATCGATGCAAACCCAAAATCTACATTATGTGGCACTGTTTTTAAATCCTTCTTTAAAGGAACTTAGTTTCTTACCAGGCGAGACATATAACGAAATTCACATTTGTCTTCGTGGAATGGTAAGATTAATTGAAAATAAGGCTGTGACAAATAAGCCAATTGGCAAAAACGCATAGTTTCCGAATTTGCAGAAATAAACTAATTCATTTGTAACAAGAAAAAACGTTAACTTCAGAAGCACCGAAGCTCAAATACCCGCGACACGAAACTTTAATTGAGCTTATGTACGATCATTAGTGACGTAGGTTATATTCTACAAAGAGTTTGGATGGGGACAACTCATGTTGGGTCTCAAATAAGACGCGTACATGTAAAATTTTAAGCTAAAAATGCATATAAAACAGGGATCGTAATCATTTTAAGTTACATATATTATAAAAATTACATGTTACAAGATTATATCACAATTTTTTAACGTTTTCCTTCTATGGTAATTATTAATTTTGAGTAATTTAATAAAACTTACTTATACTCATTATTTTTGATCAAAAAATATAAAAATAAAAAAAAAAAAATTATTATAATTGATATTTTATTTTTTTTTCGCTCAAAATAAAACTCAAATAACATTTACGGCTTCTGTGTTAGACTTTTCACTAATATAATTGTTTATTCTTGTAAAGGATTCACAAAGCTACACACATAACAACAATGGGTTTAAAAAACATTTTTTTTCATTTTTTTTTTTATATAAAAATCCAAATTCTGTAAGATTTTGTGTATTTTTAAATTATTATTTTATTTTACAAAAAATAATTTCGCCAATGACTCGTCGCCGATGTTGCGTCTTTGATTCGTTAGCATTATTTTGAGGGCCGAAAACGATCTTTCGACAATCACTGGCGTTGCAGGAACCGAGTGCACCATTTTGGCTGGTGATAAATAAGAGTATTTATCAGAAAAATTATTATGGGGTGTCTTTTTGTGTCTCTGGCGGGGATGTGTTGTGTAAAGCTTTTTTTCCCTTTTGGTTACTTTTGTGGTTTTGTGTAGCTTTTTTTCCCCTTTGGTTCTTTTGGTGTCCCGAACGCCGTAACGTTTTTCAATTGAGTTTTATTTTTGAGCGAGGAAAAAATCAAATACACATTTTTTTTTTTTTTTGGTTTTTTTTTTTTGATCAAAAATAAGGATTTGAGGAAAGTTTTTTTAAATTCCTTAAATTTTTTTTTTCCCTTTAGATAAAAACGTAAAAAATCATAAATTTAAAAATGATGGCAGAAATGAAAGGGGGGTACAAAAAGTAAACAGTTTGGTGTTGTTCTTTTTTTCTAGGTCCATTGCAAGTGGGTGATTTTTTTTTGTAAAAACATAATCATTATTTACGGTCCCCGATATAAACACAATCGTTTTTTGAAATAATAAATCAAAAATGTAAAATTGAATTTGTACGGGGTCTGTGTTATATGGGCCCTCGATCCTTGGCAAATCGGTAGCGTATTCATAGGATAACAGTTGAAGTGATTTTACCCAGATTGGAGTGAATATATTCATAAACAAGAACTATTTTCATACAAAAACTCAAAAATGGGCGCTTGTTTCTTATGGGGGCTATACCTTTCAAAATGGGCGGGATCTTTGTTTTGATATTTGATCCCTTTTGATGTGTTTCAACCTAATCTGTTGTAAATAGCATTCAAAAATAATAACTTTTTTCATACAAAACCCTAAAATAGGCGGAAGTTTGTATGTGAGCTATATCTGAAAATCGGCGTGGCCCCTGGTTCTGACATACAAACTGGTTAGGATCTAGAAAGCTTTTTAGTTTAAAATTTTGATAAATATCTCTAAACCTTTCCGAGAAAACGCATTGCAACAGAAAAGACAGACGGACATGGCTAAATGAATTCCGTCTCGTCGAGCTGATCAATAATTTATATAGTTTATGGGGCCTCCGATGCCTCCTTTAATGCGTTACAAACTTTCCGACAAACTGATAATACCCTTCAGTTTGGGTATAAAAAATAGTTAATACCCATATCATAACTTATTAAAATTAGTCTTAAGTATTTACTTACTGGTTACACATCTAATAAATTTATTTAAAAACCAAAAAAAATGTGAGAACATATTCGAGTGGGACTCGGATCCCGCGGTTTAATTTGAAAATCTTCAAGATGGTCGTGATCGTAAGATCAATTTTTTCAGGACGTTCGATATCGGTACCAAAATTTTATCCCGTGGCCGCATCTAATTCACGCCTCCAATTCCGTCCAGATACCACACTAAAAAAACACTTTATTAATTATAAGTGAACGCAGACAGAACTAGTAATGCTTTCTAGCGTCTTTCTAATCTTGCTTTAACGACCAGAGAAGACATGACCATGAAACAGAATTTTCAAAAAAAAGTCTTACCATCTGATGCTCTGATAAAATGTCCTGAAAGCTTATGTACAAAACGTACAAACCGGCAAATGCGTACTAGTTCCTACGACCCGACTCCAGAAGTGAATGGAGAACGACAGATTTATTATGATTGTGCTCTTCTGTACATCGACTTAATCAGTCCTTAAATATGATTTAAATTAGTGTCGGACATTTTTAGCGCGGCAATAATGCAGAATGTAAACTTACGTGTGCCCAGCACTGGTCTAATTAATTTTGTTCTGATAATTTTGTTCTTTAGTAGGTCAAGGAATAAAGAAGTATTTGCATAAATTTTGCTCCCTCCAAGATAAAATCATATAAACTACACATATGTTAAATTAAATGTACATAGTATTTTCCAAAATTCCATTTTCCAACTTAAACAGTGGCTACAGCGAGATATTGTTTTACTCGTTTGCGTTAACACCATTTTATTTTTGCTTTATTTACATAAATATTTTTAAAATGCTACAATAGCCACAGGATTAATTAACGCTCAGGTGTCTTTTTTAATTAACTTCAGCGCCATACAAAGTCATGAGGTGTATTTTGCTTTACTCTTTTAGTCTAGTAAATAGACGCGGCGACTTTAGTTAAACAAAAAAAAAAAAAAAAAAAGAAACCTTTCAAGTTCAAATGATACGACTAAATGCTACAGGCAAATCTAAAATGAAACACTTTGCAACACTTACAAAATTTTGCATACAAACGCAGTGTAAAAACGGGCATTATTCGTTTTTTCGGTAAGTTTGTATGGTATTAGAATAGATAACGCGGAACACCCTCAAAAGATATAATAAAAACTTCGTACGACGAATCAGACATGTCCGTCCGTAAAAAAATACTATTTAAAGAAAATTCCATGCAAATCGCCAGTCAGCTTGAGATGAACTTATGAACTGGATACAGCGTACCTCGCAGTCGAGTTAACCCAATTGGAACCTTTCTCTTCTTTTGATTCTTTACGCTTGCGTGCGTTTTCTGAAATGTTTGACGCCATTTTCTAATTGCAAACAAACGATGCAGAATATATAATTGGCACATTGCTGCACTGTCATCTATCTGTCAGTCCGTCCGTCTGTCTGCTTGTCTAGCTGTTTGACTGTGCTTACATATGCGTTCTGTGGAATACATATTTTTAAATGATTATTTTTTTTACAAATCTAGAAGACATGCAAAAGCATTCAAATGTTGCAGCCATGCCAAATTGAGAACTGTTGCGTAAAGCTGTCAGCTACACCATCTGAAGTGGTTTGCTTTCTCTGCATGGAAATGATTTTTAAGGATGTACTAACGTGTGCAACTATAATTGCATTATGTTGTATGTTGCAAGGAAATTATGTTGGTTGCATTTTATAATTTAAAACATGCCATAAGGCATGCACGCATATATACAGGCAGGCAGGAGGCAGGCAGGCGGTATTGCAGACATGTCACAACAAATAAGTTTCAGGCATTGTTCTCGTCTATAAAGTAGTGTTGCCAGCGACGTTGGTTTTCTTGGTTGCCCTCAAGTTATGCTACAGCAACAACAATGAATTGAAGTGAAACGGTAACAACCATTTTGCTGTGGCAACATTTCACGGAAGTTGCTTTATTATTATCATTGGCTTGTTTTGCGGAAGAGTGCATTGTGCGTGTTTTGTGAATGTGAAGTATTTGCTTTTAATATATTCGATATGTGAGAAATTTATATTTTAAACTATCAGAAAATATCAGATGAGTTATGAATCAAAACTATGTACACCTAGTTCTTTTTACACGACAGATACGTTCCCCAAAATTCGTGTAAAAAGAAATTTTTTAGAGTACATTTAAAATTTGTTTCTGTTCAAAATGATTATTTCATTTTTATGGCAAGAGTTAGAGTTGCATTTAAAATGGTTCTTCTTCATTATCAATATGTTCTCTGTCATGATGAGTCTCAAGGGTCAGGTCTATAATTTTATTGTCGATAAACCTTTTATCAAATAATAATTCTTTTATTTCGGCAAATAATAGTTCATCGAATCCATCTCCATTAATTGGATATACCAGCGTTGTGATTTAATAGCTTAACTGAAGCTTTTTACGAGCTTATGAGTGTGAACCATCGATCAGCTGAATATGAGAAAGATTTTGCAGCCAAATTAATTATTTACATTTGAATGTTATACGGCAGAAAATTTGATCAAATCAATTCAGCAAAATATTGATAATAATGGTCAAGGTATGTATTATCTAATGTGCAAAGTTCTTTTTAAGAGTAGTCTTAGAACTGTAGTGTTGTGCAATGTCCATTTCATGTGTATTTTTGTAGAAAAGTAAATTTCGTCGCCCGTGTTTCGTTGAATCTAACTAATGTTCTGAGGCCTGCTGAGACCAACTGTTTATGTCAGTATATACTTATATATGTCTTCTTTAATAACAAAGTTATAACTTTGGTCCGTTTTGGCCCATTTTTACTTGTTTGACAATATTCATGCAAGTTCGAGTTTTGACATAGCGATCTGCTCGATATATGGCGCAGCAACAATCGACAAATAAAATGTGTTTCAGACTAGATTTACAGTAAAATAAACATCGATAACCTGAAACATGATAAAAAAAAAGAGAAATAGATAAAAATTTGTTATTTTGAAACCTTTATTAAAAGGAATTCGCCTAAATGCAACTAAATGTTGGTAATAACAGCTTTTAGTTCAGAGACCTGTAACCCTAAGCCTGATGTTTTGAAATTTGGTGTAAGTGCACTCCATGCTCGGATCCGATTTCTAGAGTTCGTCCTGAACATATCATACAGAATAGAGATAAAGAAATGGCAGACCAAAGTTGATGATTAGGTTAAAAATGAGTATACGGAAAAAATATATTCAGGAAAAAATTTGAAATGATATGGGCCTTCCGAATAAGCATGTCAAAGCAAAATGGCAGCGGCAATTATTATTATTATATAAGTCCGCGGTTTTCAAATAAACAATTCGACGATGGTTCCACCCGAATGCTTAGGGCAAAAATGGTTCAGAGGCTCGAAATAAAATCTAAAAAATGACTATCGAGTGTCTATTTAAAGGAAAGATAAAGAGAAAGAAAAAACCTTTTTCCAAAGATATACTAAGTCTTTTAAGATGCCGGAAATACCGAAAATAGAGATTGATCTAACAATGAATGGGACTCGCAGTCTGATTCTGATGAGGACATTTATGACATAGAATAGGAAGAAGAAGACAATGACTTCTAATAAAAATAATCGATGGACGTGAAAACTACTGGACGGATTTTCACGAAATTTTGCATGTTCCGTATTCACACAAGGATGGTTTAGGCAGGAGGGAAAAAAATTGTAAAATGTAATTTTGACCCTGGGCCCTAATGGGGGCCTTGAAACCGGAAAGCCATATCTTTGAGTGAATAGACGTAGAGACTTGAAACAGGGCTCATTTGAAAGATGGTTAAAAACATTTTTGGAGTTCAAGGTGTTCAAGGGATTTCCGAATTTGGACCTCGGACCCATATGGACCCAATATAGATTTTTTTGACCAATTTCCTTTTATGTTTATTACATGTGAGCACTTAGACGGGATTTTAGAAATTTTTGATCCGGGGCCTAATGAGAGCCTTGAAAAAAAAGTCATAAATTTGGATTGAATAGACGTTGAGACTTGAAACTAGGCGTATTTGAATGATGGTTAGTGTTTATGGGATTTCCAAAATTTGAACCCACATTTTTTTGAACAATTTATATTTAGCCACCAAAGAGAAGCAAAATAAAAAAAAGCGCGAGCAAAGCCGCGGGTACCTGCTAGTATTTAATAAATTTCAATAATTTGTAAATAAAAAAAAAAAAACAAATAAGTTGAATTCAGAGTCATACCACACTACTACTAAGAATTAGTTTAAAGAGTGGGCGTGGTCTTAAAATTTTTTCTCACACCAAAAAATGTGCGAAGTTTAAAGTCTCCAGTTTAATTTTTCGACTTTATGCCAAAAAAACTATCTCTGGACCATAGTGCTACTTGCCTAACTGCATCATATGGTTTCGACAGTCAAAACCAGCAAAATTTCGGTGGGTGTCTATATTAGATTTTATAAATTTAATATTAGAATATTTATTATGAAATTATGGAACTCACACTACATTTCTCGAACATTTCCCATCGAATTCCATCACGTTTTTTTTATAGAAAATTTCAAAGACAAGGCAAGTCAAGGAAAGCTTTGGCCGTGTTCTGCTGAATACCCATCACAGAGTCATCACTTATTTAGTTCTAGATTTAGTTAACTGGCCGTAAATTGTGTTTTATAAGGGCTACTTTAGTTAGAAGTCTGCCTGTTGCTGCTGCTGATAGAGAGATAACTGATGCATATTTTTTCCATCTATTTGTTGCCAAATTGACAAATTAGTTTTTAATGTCGAAGATTTTTGAGTTTATTTTAATTTCCACTACTAAATACTCTCGTTAATTTCTAAGCCAGAGTATACAACGATATTTTTAAAGATTGAATGCATTTTGAAGATTTGAACAGAAAATTTGTCGAGCCTATTTTCTACCGGGAGTTTGGACAGTACTCAATTTGTAACAAAATCCAATTTATTTTTTTAAACCAATCTTCTAGGATAAATATACATTTTCTTTAGTTTAGGCTTTCTCTCTTAAGCTCCACTTCAAAACAATTTGTATATAAATAACTTTTAAAATAATTTCCAATTAGCGCACAACAAATGTCATTTGAGTGGTACAGAATGAATGAATGGTTTGAAAGGAGTTTAAACGACTTTTCTCTCTTAACTAAGTTTGTTAGTACATACAAATTTTCTTATTTCGAAGCTTGTTACAACTTTTCGAGTGCAACAAAATAGAATTCGTACTTGGCATGTGCGTTTCGGAATGTTTGTTGTTTGGTTGGATTTAGTGGCGTTGGCATAGAGTTACATGAAGAGTCTGACTGCTGCTTTTGTAATAAAATTTTATAAAAAGTTTTTTCCTTTTTTTTTTTTTTATTTTCAGAATAAGACGAATTTGAATTTGACGTCAAGAACGAGTATACGGAAAATGCAAAAACAGAACAGCAGAACAGCAAAGTTCTACAAAACATCAAATGCGGTTTTTTGTATTTCAACAAATTTTCAGTTGGCAGGTAGAGTTATTTGCAGCAGCTTCAGTTATTTACCATAACAGCAGCAGCTCATTATATCCGAAAAAAAATGGAAAAACGAAAAAATTCTAAATTCTTTTTGAGATGCAAATAAAATATGTCCTTGCATACACACGTCAGCCGCCTTTGGCCTGTCAAGTGAAAAACTTTCTATAGTAAAATTTCAACTAACAAAAATATTTGACAAAAAAAAATAAAATAATTTTTTTTTTTTATATTCAAATCGAAAATTTGTGCCAACTGACGACTTCGACGACGACGACGACGATTGACAGCGGAAAATCTTCCTGGTGTATGTTTGTATAGTAAATATATTGATTTCCTTGCGTTTCGCATCCTGTATGTGTATGCATGCGACAGTTTCGTTGACAGGAATTCAATTGATGTCACTAGAAATTGAAAGAAACACATTCAGAATGAGAGTGAGCGAGAGGGAGAGAGTGAAATAGAAATTTTGCGCGCTATTGCATATTCAATGTGCAACCGACTTTGATGGCGTCATATGTGTGTGTCTGTGTGTGTATCTGTGTGTAAGCAAATGCAATGAGGCATGGCAAGCCAAACGTTCCATGCAACAGAGAAACTGAACCAAAAGCTGCTGGTGCTGCTGAAGCTGCTGTTGCAGTTACAAACAGGATCAACGGAAGTTCAAAGATTAAATGGGTTGTGAAAATGTTTTCTAGTTTAGTTTTTTTTTTCTCTCTCTCTGTATTTTTCCGGTTTAGCTTTGTTGAAAAGTTTGCTTTGCTTGCATGCGTGTGGCAAGTGCAGTCGTCGTTTCATTTTTTTGTGTACAAATAAGATTAGTTTGAGTGGGAAATTTTAAAAATTGTATAAAAAATAAACTGTAGCATCAAAGTTATCGAAAGTCTGAGACAAAACTATTGATTAACTTTTTTTTTAGGGTACAAAGTTTTTTTGATGCAGTTTTAGAATATAAAATTAAATCTACAAATTATACAACAGGTGCAGAAATGTTGGGAATGTGATGCTTAAAGCAAAATGAAAGGGTTATTCAAATTTTCTTATTTTATAATGAAATAATTTTGATCAAACATATGAAACTTTAATCATTTTTTTTGAAAAATAAAAAATATGAAAGGTGAGTGCGTATGGGGTCTATATGTTATAGTGGCCCGATCATTGTCATATCGGTGGCATATTCATTGGATAACAGTAGAAGTGATTTTACCCAGATTGGAGTGAATACATCTATAAATAAGAACTATTTTCATACAAAATCTGAAAAATTGAAGTTAGGTTTGTATAGGGGCCATATCAAAGAATTGGCGTGGCACCTTTCTTTTGATATTGGATGCCATTGTAAGTGTTTTTTGGCAATTTGTAGTAAATACATTTATAAACAAAGACTATTTTCATACAAAAAACCGAAAAAAAGATAAGTTTGTATGGGGTAGTAAGCTTAAGTTTTGGTATTTTAGGTCAATATCTGTAAAACTTTCCGAGAAAAACGCATTGCAACAGACAAACAGACAGACAGACGGACTCGTCTCGTCGAGCTAACCCATAATATACGAGTATATACTTTATGGGGTCTCCGATGCCTCCTTAAATGCGTTACAAACTTTCCGACAAACTGATAATACCATTCACACTATGTTTGGCGGGTATAAAATTGATAAAATTTTTGGTTTGGGTCCCCTCCCCCAAATCCAAATTAAAAGAAACCCTTGAATTTTTCATTCATTTTGCAATCGCGCCTTATATTAAGTCAAAGTAATCTTCAGAAAACCCCTTGAACACTTCTAAAACAAAAAAAATGAACACTGCAGTCGAGTAAGCTCGACTGTAAGATACCCTGTACCAAATCTTTATGTATCTTAAGTTTAATCTTAAGCTGAGTATCATACTACTGTATTGGATTTCATACAAAAACTAAACAAAAATTAGGTAAATTTGTATGAGGGTTATGCCTAGAATTTTGTTGGTCATACCAATATTGCAATATTTCATTGAGACTATCAAAGGCATAATAAATACTAAATTTGATAAATACTAGAATAAGGAACAAAGAAGATTTTACGGAAAGGCCCACAAATTTGGGATAGCTTTGTATGGAAACAAACCCTTTAAATGGGACAAGACAAAAACATTTTGCAAGTTTACACATGACTTGAAAGGCTTAGGAGAGTCTAAGTTTTATATATGGTAACCCTATATCACATAGTCTGTTGGTCCTATGTCCAAATATAGGAAACCACTCAAACACTTAATATTTTTGAACCAGGTTTAAAATGCGCTTTAAATAACGTCTCTAGCTCTTTCCGTGTTAAAATATATGGTTCAATCCATTTTAGGTCCCCAAGTGGATCTTAGGTTCGAAATTTAGATAAACACCGAAACACCCCAAATATATTTTTTAACGACCTTTTAAATGAGCGTAATTTCAAGTCTCTAAGATTAATCTGCGGTCGGCCTAAATTCTTGTTTCTTATTTAAATCTGTGAGTGGAGTTTATAATTTACATAATCCCTTCTAACTATAACTCTTCCAAATGATTTTCTAAACGGTTTTAACAAATTTAATTGTTTTCCTTTATCAAATCATACATTTTTATCTAATTTTATGGTTTTGTTTATAATTAGTTGTTGTTAATAAATTAATGTTTTATTTAAAATCATTAAATAAAGTTCACGCCAAAAAGTAGGCTCCACTATTTTATTTTAAAAATGCATTATAATAGTTATTTGTGATTTGCATCATAACTTTCTTTAAATGACGTGAGCTTTTGTTCTATAGTTGAAGATGTTATTTTTCTAATTAAAGGAACATACCAAAATCTTCAATATTTTTAAGCTAGAAAACGGAGGCAGGCGAAGCTACCTTTTTGTCTTTTTTTTTAGAAAATTGCGAACTTGGCATTTTATGGACCCATTTTCATTCCCAAATATCTTTTGAACCACTTATGTTACCCGTCTGCTCATAATTTTAAATTAAAAGAAAATGCTATTTTTAATAAAAACATTAAATAAATATCAAAATTAAAAATATTTTATATTCATAAGCTACAGTAATGTAAGCAAAGTTTTATAAGTTTTTGCAGCGCAATCTTTCAGTTACTACTCGATTAATTCAACGACAAATTATTATACTTTAAGGAAAAAATTATCAATTATTCTTAATGAAACAATTCTTTATCAAACTGCATCATTTGATATTGAAAGTCAGTGGTCGAAAAATTGCTTTTTGCCACGAAAATACCACAGTGCGTCGTGCCGATCAATAATATTTGTACTTTATAGGGGTAACGATGTCTCAAAAAAAAAAATTTACTTATAAATTATTATCAATATCATCAACTGGTTGAATAATTCAGTATTGAACACAGAGCGGATGGAGAAATATTAGAATTTCACTATTAATAGTACAAGTCGACCAGATATGACCTTTTCTTATTCAAGCATCGCTAGGCATATCTTATAGATTCTTTCATCGCTGAATGCTAATCTTAAAATTTTCATTAAGTGGAGATTTTGAGAAAAATGGGTTTAAAGACTCAAAGAACACTGTTGCCTGTTTTTATCATATATAGCAGATAAACCTGAGGTGATAAAACTAGGCTTAAATTACAACTTGAACCTTCCGTTTCAAGATAAAACCATGAAGCTGAATGTGCTGAATAATATTTTCACGGAGCTAGTCGTGCAAAGAAAAATTACTTATATACTTATTGTTTTCGATATTTCTGGATAAAGAACATACCGACCGAACACCCCGCCAAACTGAACAACTTAATGTTGTCAGCATTTAAAAGTATGTCAAAATGTTTTATCGCTAATGGGAGATCATTGGTTCAAGACGTCATTGCGGCAGAATACCGGAAGAGAAGTCTATTCCGTTTTCGCTTGTTGTTGTCCTAAGTAATCACCTTTTCATCAGCATCCACCAACCGCATTTACAATTGCAGCAATTCACAAATAGAAATGTGGTACAAGAATTGCTATTTCTTTTTATACTCTGTACCCAAGGAGCAAAAGCGTATATTAAGTTTGTGCGAATGTATGTAACACACAGAAGGAGGCTAGACAGACCATATAAAGTATACTATATATATAAAAATAAGTCCCAAGTTCTGTTGGTGATCGATGGACGCGAAAACTACTGGACGGATTTTCACGAAATATTGCATGTGTATTCACACAAGGATGGTTTAGGGTAAAAAAAAAATTGTAAAATGTAATTTTGACCCTGGCCCTAATGGGGGCCTTGAAACCGGAAAAGCCATATCTTTGAAATGAATAGACGTAGAGACTTGAAATAGGGCTGATTTGAAAGATGGTTAAAAAACAGTTTTAGCGTTCAAGGTGTTCAAGGGATTTACGGAATTGGGACCTGGGGCCCATATGTGGACCCAATATAGATTTTTGACCAATTTCTTTTATTTTTATTACAGGTGAGCACTTAGACGGGATTTTAGAAATTTTTGACCCGGGGCCTAATGAGAGCCTTGAAAAAAAAAGTCATACATTTGGATTGAATAAACGTTGAGACTTGAAACTGTTCGTATTTGAATGATGGTTAGTCGTGTTTAGGGGGATTTCCAAAATTTGAACCCACATTTTTTTTAACAATTTATATTTAGCCACCAGAGAGAAGCAAAAAAACAAGAAAAAACGTTAACTTCGGTGGAACCGAAGCTGAAATACCCGTTACACAAAAATTAAATTTCACGATGAATTTGGTCAAATTTGTATGGAGGCTTTATGTTATATTTGCCCGATCCTTACCATATACGAAAGTTTTAGGTGGGACATTGGAATTGATTTTACCAAGTTTAATTGAATTCATTCAGAAATAATAAATGTTTTCATATAAAAACTCGAAAATGGGCGGTAAGTTTGTATGGAGGCTATACATAAAAAATGGGCGTGGCGCCTTAGATATGACATTGGATGACATAAAAAGTGTTCTTACCCAATTTGCATTAAATATATTCACAAATCATACGTATTTTCATAAAAAAAAATCGTAAAAAGTGGTAAGTTTGTATGGGGGCTATATCTGAAAATGGGCGTGGCAACATTCTTTTGATATTGGATGCCATTAGAAGTATTTTTACCCCATATTGTAGTAAAAGCATTCATAAATAATAACTATTTTCATAAAAAAAGTCGTAAAAAGTGGTAAGTTTGTATGGGGGCTATATCTGAAAATGGGCGTGGCAACATTCTTTTGATATTGGATGCCATTAGAAGTATTTTTACCCCATATTGTAGTAAAAGCATTCATAAATAATAACTATTTTCATACAAAAAGTCGAAGAAAGTGGTAAGTTTGTATGGGGGGCTATATCTGAAAATGGGCGTGGCAACATTCTTTTTAATATTGGATGCTATTAGAAGTATTTTTACCCCATATTGTAGTAAAAGCATTCATAAATAATAACTATTTTCATACAAAAAGTCGAAAAAAGTGGTGAGTTTGTATGGGGGCTATATCTAAAAATGGGCGTGGCACCTTGGTTCTGGTATACAAATTAACTAGGAGCACAAAAAGCTTAAGTTTAAAATTTCAGGTCAATATCTTTAAAACTTTCGGAGTAACAGCCATCGCAACAGACAGGCGGACAGACGGACAAACAGACGGACAGATAGACGGACAGACGGACGGACATGGCTAAATCGATTCGTCTCATCGAGCTGATCAATAATATATATACTTTATGGGGTCTCCGATGTCTCCTTCAATGCGTTGCAAACTTTCGGACAAACTGAATATACCCTTTTACACTCTGTGTAACGGGTATAAAAAAAAAAAAAACGCGAGCAAAGCCGCGGGTACCTGCTAGTACTATATATATTCTTGATGAGCATTGAAAGTCCAACTTGCTATGTCTGTCTGTCCGTCAGTTCGTCCATCATGCTGTCTGCCGTATGAAAACGATTATCTCGGAGACTATACAAATTATGCCTACATATTATAGCGTCCCATGTAAACAACCCAATATGGGTAGGATCAAAAAAAGGTTGGTATAGCCCCCGTACAAATTTACCCATATTTCAAGATTTTGTTTAAAATTCTAATACAATAATTTATATTAAGGTACATAAAGATTGGGTACGGGGTATCCTGCAGTCGAGCATACTCGACATCAGCGTGCAAAATGATAGCTTTTATGTTTTGGTGAAATATTTTCTTTCTGTACAGTAGAAACAATGCTTATATGACAATCGAACTTAATCATTTCCACAATTTTTGTGCATCTTTGACATCGAAATAACCGGAACCAAAACGAAATTTAATTCTTATAAATGGTTATCTAAATATACAAAAAAAGACTTTTAGATTCCATAATCCTTTTTATATTGTATAAAACAATCATAATTTCACTTCATACACGTATATGCAGCAAGTATAAAAATACATAACTGAGACTCTACATTTCTTAAACAAATTATAAATCCATTAAATGGAATTTTTCTTTTGTCTCGCATTAAATTTTATAACCCAACAATGCTCGTCGTTGTCGTTGTATGTTGTATGCAACCTCGCAGCTTCCCGAGCGGCTATAAAAGCCAACTGTGCGCAACGAAGCCAAATGGCCAGCAGAATGAGATTCAGATTCACAAAGAAACAAATAAAAAAAAAAAAAAAGAAGAAAATTCCTTAGAAATATGCAAACTGAAAGTATTTGCTTCAGTGCGCCTCGAATGCCGTAGTAGCTACTTTATCTAAAACATTCCAAGCACTCGCATGCTACAAAATCTTGCTCGGAAGCATGCATGAGAACCAACAGCTTTGTTGTCCTGACACCTTCACAATAATGTTCAGAAATAAGAAAAAAAAAAAAAAAAAGAGAGAAAGCAGTGGATTTCTACTTGGAATATCTTTCGCTGCTGTTGCTGTAGCTAACTTTGGCATTGGCATTAACGCGAATGTGTTGGAGTATGCCCAGCGGCTACACAATCTAAACTCAATTTTCTAAATTGTTGAAATATTTTTTCCACTTCGTCGTTGCATTGCATAAAAATTGGCATCTCTGATTGTCCTCAGGTGTTTTTCATGTTTTTATATAGAATAAGAACATACTTTATTTTAGTCACTTCTACAGCTTAGCCTTCTTCTTCTTCTTCTACTTTTAGAATTGTATTTGCGTTTGTATCTGAGATTACGTTTGCATTTGCATACCTAAGTTGACTTCAATTAGTTTTAGATTAATGTAAAAATTTGCGTTTAGCTACTGCTTAAGCTAATATAGCATTTTTTATGTTGTAATGCTGCGATATTATATGATATTTTGTGATTTTTTTGCTTAAATGTAAATAAATTTGTAAGCATTTTTTAAAATTTGCTTAATCTAATTTAGATTTTAGATGAAAGTTAATAATCAATCAATGGGCCCCTCAAAATACAAAGAAACAAGAGAACTTCTAAATGTAAGGATGGAAAGTAAATACCAATGCTTTTTTTCAGTAGCCAAATGATTCAAAGTAAAGTGGAGCAAAATGAATCTTCCATCCCATAAGCTCCTTCCAGACTTTATGCTGCATATTTTTAGGCGAAAGTCACACTTTTTTGAGTGGGTGTGTACACAAATATTCCGTTTTTTGGGGCTAGAAAGAAAACGCGAACTTTGACATTCTGACTTCAGATTCGGATTCAGCAACCCAAAATATATTAGAAATATCTCCTCTGGTTCGCCGCACATGACATTATTATTTATTTGTGTGCCTTCGATTTTACAGCTTACCATAACCACACTTTCATATTTTTTGTACGAAACTCTTTTTATATACGCCATACATACACAGTATGTTCAATAAATAAGGGGACTTTTTGTTTTAAATTATGGAATACGTAACGCCTTCTATTGAACGTTGATAACATTAGAAAGATAAAGGTCTCACCTTTCAAACGGTGGCAAGTTCATGTAAATTGGTTGACAGGTTAAAAACTACCATGCGACTATTTTCTGTTCCCGAAACTGAAAACTGCCATGAAAAGAGCGTTTAACGATGATATTCCAGCTATTCAAACAGCCGTGACACAGCATTTTGGTAGGCTCCAATTTTCAATTTCATTTGAGTTTTACGTTTTCAATCAAATTACGTGATTTCATTTCTAGGTGCTCTGAAACTCGTTACTTTTTGCTATTATAAAAAGCCATTTTAATTACCAGTTTTATCAGTAAACTTTTTGGATTTAAGACATCTGAGGAGAAAAATATAAGTTTTTAACGTGTTACAAACTCATTTTGAGAAGATACTTCTTTTACTGAAGTCACCGAATTACAGAAAATTAAAATTGCTTTCTTTACGTAGTCCGATATTTAATTTCTTGTTTTAATCATAAATTTTAGGATGCAGAAGTATTTTAGAACTCAGGTTAAAATAAGAAGCTAGTTAGTAGGTTGCGCTGAGGTGTATATTCAGTTCTAGCTCGTACAAATCTCGATGTCCCAAAATGCCCTTTGGGGGTGAAAAACTGACTAAATAAGGAACATTTAATGGAATCGTAATTTTTAAATACTACTATATAGCAAATTTCATTTGAAAGCTTAGGAAATTCTGCACAAAAAAACTGTAGTAAATTTTTCCCAATCTATCCATCCAGTCAAAAGTTATTGGAATTTAAAAACTACGCTGAATGAAAACTGAGCCCCTGATAATATGGCAACCACACATTACACGAACCTAAAACCCAACTAAATATTATGTAATACTAGCAGGTACCCGCGGCTTTGCTCTCGTTTTTATACCCTGTACCCAAAGGGTAAAGAGGGGTATATTAAGTTTGTGCGAATGTATGTAACAGACAGAAGGAGGCAAGATAGACCCTATAAAGTATATATATTCTTGATCAGCATTGGAAGGGGAGTCGAACTAGCTTTGTCTGTCTGTCCGTCCGTCTGTCCGTCTGTCCGTCCGTCCGTCTGTCCGTCTGTCATGCTGTCTGCCGTATGAAAACGATTATTTCGGAGACTATAAGAGGTAGAGCTTTCAAAATTGAAACTTAAACTCTCCTAGGCCGTCAAGTGTGCACTTACAAACGGTTTTTCTCTAGACCCATTTTAAGGGGTACCCCCATACAAATGTACCCCAAAATTTTTGGGTTTTTTGCATAAAAACGTCATTGTTTTTTATTCTAGGAAGTTCAAATTAAGTAAAAATTATGTCTATGATAGTCCCAATAAAATATCCCAATATGGTTGGAACCAACAAAATTTAGGTATAGCCCCCATACAAATTTACCCCAAAATATTTGGGTTTTACATAAAAACGTCATTGCTTTTTATTCTAGAAAATTTGAATTTAGTATAAATTATGTCTATGATAGTCCCAATGAAATAGACCAATATGGGTAGGCCCAACAAAATTTTAGGTATAAACCCAATCAAAGATATACCCTATTTTTTAAGTTTTTCTATGAAAATCCAATTCAATGATGTATGGTAGTCAAATAGAACCTAACTTAAGGTACATATAGATTGGGTACAGGGGTATCTTGTAGTCGAGCATACTCGACTTCAGCGTTCTTTCTTGTTTGTTTTGCTTCACTTTTGGTGGCTAAATATAAATTGTTCAAAAAATGTGGGTTCAAATTTTTAAAATCCCCTAAACACGACTAACTATCATTCAAATGCGTCCAATTTCAAGTCTCAACGTCTATTCAATCGTAATGTTTAATTTTTTTTTTCAAGGCCCTCATTTGACCCCGGTTCAAAATTTTCTAAAATCCCGTCTAAGTGGTCACCTGTAATAAAAAAAAATCTATATTGGGTCCACATATGGGTCCCAGGTCCAAATTCCGGAAATCTCTTGAGCACCTTGAACGCCAAAAATGTTTTTTAGCCATCTTTCAAATGAGCCCTATTTCAAGTCTCTACGTCTATTCACTTTTAAAGATATGGCTTTTCGGTTTCAAGGCCCCATTAGGACCTGGGTCAAAATTTTCTAAAATTCCGTCTAAGTGCTCACCTGTAATAAAAAAAAAATAATTAGTCATAAAATCTATATTAGGTCCACATATGGGTCCCAGGTCCAAATTCCGTAAATCCCTTGAACACCAAAAATGTTTTTTAACCATCTTACAAATGAGCCCTCCAATTCACTCCAAAGATATGGCCTTTCCGGTTTCAAGGCCCCATTTGGACCCGGGTCAAAATTTTCCAATTTTTTTTTCCTTTCTGACCACATATATGATGAGAGCAACGAAACAAAAAACAAGGAAAAACGTTAACTTCGGTGGAACCGAAGCTGAAATACCCGTTACATGGGCGTGGCGTCTTGGTTTTGACCCTGGATGACAAAAGAAATGTTTTTACCTAATTGGGAGCGAGAACATTCATAAATAATTACTATTTTTAAACAAAAAATCGAAAAATCGGTAAGTTTGTATGGGGGCTATACCTAAAAATGGGCGTGGCACTCTCATTTTCGAACTTAACATAGTCGTTGCCGAGAAAAGCTTAAGTTTAAAATTTCAGTCAAATATCTTTATATCTTCATCGAATAAATCGCATAGCAACAAACAGACGGACCGACTGACAGACGGACAGACGGACAGACAGACAGACGGACATGGCTAGATCGATCCGTCTCATCGAGCTGATCAAGAATATATATACTTTGTGGGGTCTCCGATGCCTCCTTCAATGCGTTACAAACTTTTTGACAAACTGAATATACCCGTTTACACTATGTGTAACGGGTATAAAAAAGTTCAAATCGGTCGAGTCATTCTCGAGTTTCAGCGTTGTTAATGCACAGCTATTCATTTTTATATATATAGATAGATAGAATATATTTAGATATGTAGAAGATATAACATATATCATTGAAAAGGTAGTTACCAAGTTTATGTTGGGTGGCTTTATTTTGTGAGAGTACCTCACTTATTGATACAGAAAAATAATACCTACTTTTTCCAAAAAAACATTTGACATTGCCCGAGTTTAGAATCAACTAGTGAAGCTGATGTATTATGAAGCTCGGAGACTATTAGAGATGGAGTCACAATTATTTGGAATTACAATTATTAGGAAAAACAAATATTGTGTAGATGATATTTGTGATAAGTACAACAACTTATACATAGCCCCAAGACCAAACATGAACTTTTTGGGAATGGTTTCAACGCAACGAAAGTATTGATTTCAACTGTGAAGGTATGGAGTATACCAGACGTGAAAAAACTCAATTAGAGACTTCACAAAGAGAAATATTGCTGTTAAATGCAAGACGAACTGGTAAATACATTGGGGGTGACACAAAAAGTTTAAAAGTTTGGGAAAAAACGATGCTTCCCAGCGCGATTTTTTTTTTTTAATGACAATGTCACAATTTGTTTATGCAATTATTGGGCAAAGTTCTGGAAAATTATGAATTGAAGATTGCAAACTATTGATACTGACGAAAAGTTATAAGTTTGTTTGTAAAGTCAAAAACTTTTTTTTTATGCGATATTTTGATAGAAAGCGATATAAACTACACCAATGACAGACATTAAAGACGTAGAACATCACATGGACTTCGCATGCTTGCAAGACATATCATGCATAAAGTCTAGGAAGACATGTCATACATGAAGTCTTACAAGACATGTCAAGCAAGAAGTCTTGCAAGACATATCCAAGACAACCGCGACATTTGTATGAAAATGTCGTCAACGACTTTAATGGGTCTGTCGTCGGAAAGAGACTTGTCATCAACGCAGCATTGATGCATCTTATAATTTTTATATCTAAATTATGGCATATAATTTTTATCGGAATACCCTACAGTTATTCATAGAAGCTTAGCTATTAGGCTTCGCATGATTTAAAACTATGAGAAATCACTTATTTGTTTGAAAGAATTAAAAAATTAACTTGCCATAAAGAAAGCTTCAGTAATACTCTGACTTTTATTTCATGCTATATTTGTACTTTCTTTCAATTAACAAGGATAAAAACTAATTAAGTAATTTATTGCAAGTCCTTTTTTGTTACTATGTATGTTATATTATTTTGTCGTTTTTATAATTCGATCAAACTTTATTTTATGACTTTTACTATTTATGCAAAAGTATACAAAGTGCTGACATTTATGTAACAAGAAGACACAAAGCTTTAGTTCTAGTGAAGTTCAAGAGGGCATGATATGGAAAGTGTTTTTTTTTTTCCATGACATATATGTCAAAAATGGAATTAGTGTATGTCAGGATGGTTACTATTTATTCCATTTATTGATGTTTATTAATATTTAAATCATACAAAGATAATACAAAATACAATGTAGGCAAAACTTCTCTTAATTGCAATCGACGCCACACAAACGAAAAGAGCGACCGCGAGCAGCACGTCTGCACTCGATGACGTTCAGAACGAGACTCCCCCACATTACATTTTTGACATCTCGGCCTCTCCTGACATTTCGTTCATCTCACTTGAATAATCGTATGCTTCTTCGCTGATGTCCAGATCTGGTATTAACGCACACCATGGCTTCATATGGTCACTGGATACCACGTTGCTGTATCGTCGTTGCGTCACTGATCGATCTGGCAAGTCTTCAATTAAATAACGATCGTTGCCAAGAATCTTCGTTACTACATAAGGTCCTTTGAAAGCTGGATCTAATTTATGCGTTTCTCCAGTTGCCGTTGGTACAAAATCAATAACTATTAAGTCATCGATCTCGAACTTGCGTGGTTGTGTATGCTTAGAATCGTATCGTTGCTTCCATTTTCGTTGCTCGACTTCTATGTTTGCTGCTGCTTGTTGACGGTTTAAAACCACATCAATTTCTGAATCTGGCTCGTCCATAATTGCTTGAACAATACGGTTATAAGATACATCTCTTGGATTAAAATTGAAGACCAAATCATTTGGGGAAAACTTTGTAGTTGCATTCACTTGTGTATTCATACTCCACTGAATATTCAATAGCTGTTGGTCCCAATTTTTATTCTCTTCTGTGCTGGCTTTTAAAGCGTTTATCAACGTTTTATTCATTCTCTCTGCTTGTCCGTTTGCGCGAGGCGTGCGCACAGCTGTTTTAATATGCTGAATTCCATGACTTTCTATAAATTTTTCAAATTCTTTTGACGTAAATGATGTGCCTCTGTCCGATATAATACGCACTGGTTGTCCAAAAACTGCAAACATTTGGTTAAGCGCCTTTATTACCGGTGCTGTCTTTGTATTTCGAACCGCTGTCACAAATGTGTATTTGGTAAACGCACAAACTATTACCAAAATGTGACAATTTCCACTCTTGCTTTTCGGAAAAGGTCCTACGTGATCAATATTGATTGTCCTGAATGGTATCGGTGTAACTTCCGACAAATGCATTTGACCATCCGGTTTGCCTCCTTTAACTTTGTTTATACAACATTCAGGGCATGAGGCGATATATGACTTTATATACCTTCTCATTCGTGGAAACCAAAAACTTCGTTTAATCCGTTCTAAAGTTTTCTCTACTCCATAATGTCCCATATCATCATGGTTTGACTTTGTTATGCGCCATCTAATTGCTTGAGGAATGACAAGCTTGTTTCCCTCATTCGTTTTGCGATAAAGCCGACTAGCTAATATTTCATAATCGGTTTTCATTTGACGCCACTGATTCTTATTTTCTTTGCCTTTGAGTACTTCGAAAACTTCATTAATAGCTGGATCCTGTTTCTGCATAGTATAAACCCAATCTTCATCAATTGGAACTATCTTCATAATACTATCTGCTACTGTAGATTGACTCTCTGGTGGTCTTACTGGTTGTCTACTCATGCCATCAACATGAGGCATTTGTTCGCCTGGGCGATGCTTACATATAAAATCAAATTCTTGTAATTTAAGCCACCAACGTGCGATTGGCGGTTGAAGTGCTGTCGAATTCTTAAGTGTTGCCACTGCATTACAGTCTGTCACAACTACAAACTGTGATCCAAGCAGATATATGCGAAACCTTTCTAACGCTTCCGTAACTGCTAAAACTTCAAGTGCGTGACTTGAGTAACGACTTTCTGCATCACTGCATAGACGGCTGTAATAAAATACTGGCTTAAGACCTTCGTCTTCTTGTTGTAGTAACACTCCAGCAATTCCTATGATACTCGCATCCGTATGTACTTCGTGAAACTTTGCGGGATCATACAAAGTTAATACAGGCTGTGTAGTTATAGCCTTCTTCAAACGTTGAAAAGCGTCGTCTTGTTCTTTATGCCATTCAAACTGTTGACTTTTCTTTAACAGCTTACTCAATGGTTGTGCAATAACACTGTAGTCTTTCACAAATTTTCGGAAAAATCCAGTAATTCCCAAAAATCTGCGTACCTCGGTTTCATTTCGTGGTTGTTGGTATTCGTCAATACACTGTGTCTTCTCAGTACCGGGTTGTATGCCGTCACTAGTAATCACGTGACCCAAAAACTTTACCTTTGTCTGCATAAACGTACATTTTGACGGTCGTAACGTTAAACCGGCTACTTCTATAGCTTTAAAAAAACTCATTTAGTATGACTAATCCTTCTTCAATAGTCTTTGATGGTATGATGACTTCATCTACATAGTTTACTATGTTTCGTTGATATTCCAGCTCTCGTATAATACTTGACATTACCTCTTGAAATACCATTGGTGCATTGATTAAACCAAATGGCATTACATTAAACTCGAATAATCCATCAGGAGTCATAAAAGCTGTAAACTTCTTACATTTATCGCTGATTGGTATCTGATAATATCCAGACGTCATATCTAATGTAGTAAAGTACTTGTTTCCAGCTAACTTTGATAGCTGCTCCTCTACAATCGGCATTGGATATTGTTTCTTTATCGTCACTTCGTTTAGTACTCTAAAATCAACACATAGCCGACTTTCTCCATTTGCTTTTGGTACTATTATTGCTGATGCTGCATGTTGCGACTTGCTGCGTTGAATAATGTTAAAAGTTCCTCCAGCTTCGCACGTAGCGTTTCTCTGTGTGCAAATGGTACTTGGTATCGTCGTCCAAGTATTGGCTTTGTTGATGTCACTTCGATGTCCATCATTGTTGTTTTTGCATCTACCAAGATTAGACATATCTTCGGCAAAACAGTGTTCATATGTCTCTAATAATTTCTTTACTTGATTATGCTGCATTGTACTAATATCATCTCCAACATTAAACTTATGCTGCTTCATTTCGACCGCATCACTTTTGACGCTCATGCATTGTCCATCACGACAAAGTATGTCTCTGCCCAGCAAAACTTGATATTTAAGTACTTCATCGGGTATTATTTGAATTGTTGAGTATATAACCTTATCGTCGAATCTTATATCAGTTATTATACACTCCGTTGACTCGATGATTGCTCCTCCAAATCCTTGTAAGCGTTTTACTGAACGCAGTCGTACAACATCTTTGGGTACTGCTGACGCAATAATAAGCGTATTATCACTGCCTGTGTCCACAAATGCTGAATATTCTTGACCACCTATGTAGACGCGTTTCATAATAGGCGGATATGGTTCTACGTTCGCTTCCTTGACTTGCGATACTGATACATCTTTAACTTTACAATTTTTCAGCTCGTGTCCCATTTTGCCACACTTTACACACTTTGGCTTACTTTGTGGTGCCGGACATTTTACAGCTATATGACCGTATTCATTGCAGTTATAACACTTTGGTCCCTTTGCATTACCATTATAACCATTTGGTGCTGCGTTAGACTATTGCTGTAATCCTTGTGCCGACTTCATATTTTCTAATGATCGAAATAGCTCTGCACATGTCTTTAAGTTCAACGCCAATAAAGCCTTCGTCGCTTCGGGTTGATTCAATCCATTTATTATATACGAATTTATTGACGGTTCATCAATGTTCGCACGTCTTCCCGTTGATAACATAGCGTAGAAATATTCTGTTATCGTTTCGTTGAGTTTTCGCTTACGTCTCATCATTTCGCGGTGAATATCTGCTGTAAGCACTACACTTGGAAAATCTTGTCGTAGCGCACACTTGAACTGTTCCCATGTTTCATAAACAGATTGTGCATCTAACCAATCCTTAGCCACACCTTTCATTTTGTGCTGAACCGAAAATAGCACAATATCGTCGCTCCATGAATAGACGCCTTGAAGTCGTTCTACTTTGCTGATAAATTGTTCTGACGATAAACAACCTTTAATTGGATCGAACTCTGGTAGTATTCCAATTACATCCTTTATACTCGTACTAGTTTGCATTCCGACACTTGGCGTTACAGAAATGGCTGCTGCTTCTCTTGTAGCACTAATACTTTGCTCTGCCGTCGTTTGTGCCCTTGCAGTTGGCTCTATCATTGCTGCAGCCCTACGCTCCTGCGCTTGCTGTTGCCCTTGACCATACATTGCTTGCACTGACATTGCTAAATTAGTCACCATTTCCTTCAATTCGTCTAGTTGCCGTTGCATGCCATTACTTCGATCTTCTCCAAAATCGTAGTCATTGCTCTCTATTTCTTCACATCCTAGTAGCTTAGTCAATTCTTCCACTTTGGTCTGCTTATTTCCTGATAATTGTATGCCATTCGTACGCAATACAATATCCAATTCACTCACGCGTAGATGGCTTAATTTAATCAACATTTTTAATTAAATATTCCTTTGTCAACTCAAGTGCGTATATAAACTTTAACTGTTGCTTTTCAATTTCACAATTTAATCGTCGCCTTTGACTATGCGCATACGTCTTTTCTCTTTGCCTGTTACGACGCGACTCTCTCTTTCTTTTTCTCGTTGACTCTTTTTCGTTTTTTTTTTTTCTTTTTTAACGGAATCGTTTCGTTTGAATTCAAAAAAAACTTTTCCGTTTGAATTTCACAAAACGACTATTCGGTTTTGACTTTTTTAAAAAAACGACTGTCCTTGAGTTATCTTTGCACTTTTTTTTTTTTTTTGTGTGTTCGTTTTTGTCTATCTGCGCACAAAAATACCGTTTTCGACTGCTGTCACTTCTTCAATCGATCGGAAAGAGAAATAAGATAGTGCTCTCTTTTTAACTCGTTGTCGTTGTGTTTTTTTTTTCCTTATTGCGGTTGCACTTTTTGCGTCGCAATTTCTTTTCTTATCCGCGTAGCACTTTTTTTTTTTTTTAGCGACGCAATTTACTTTGTTTAACTGCGTAGTACTTTCTTTAGTGTCGCAATATATTTTTCCTTCTTAAGTGAGTTGTCCGTTGCAAACTTTTTTTTTTTTTTTTTGCAGTTATTCACTTTTTTTTCTTTTCCGTGAGACTGTCTACTTTGCCCTTTGTGGCTCTGCCTTGTCGTCACACTTTTTTTTCTTTGTTCGGAACTCCTGACCGTTTTGCTTTGCCCTTTGTGGCTTCGCCGTTTTGTCTGTCCGATCTTGATTGTTGTTCTCGTTCACTTTTTTCTTTTACGCTCTCGTAAAACTTTCGTTGTTCTCTTTCCCTTAACAATTTGTTTTTTTCCTATGTGGTGTGGATTTGCATCCCACTTCTGATTTGTCAAAAATGGAATTAGTGTATGTCAGGATGGTTACTATTTATTCCATTTATTGATGTTTATTAATATTTAAATCATACAAAGATAATACAAAATACAATGTAGGCAAAACTTCTCTTAATTGCAATCGACGCCACACAAACGAAAAGAGCGACCGCGAGCAGCACGTCTGCACTCGATGACGTTCAGAACGAGACTCCCCCACATTACATTTTTGACATATACAATTCGGAAAGTTAGAAGGGAATAGATTTAGCTTGTTATGCGAAAAGTTGTAAACATTAAGCAAGCCTCAAATCCCTTTTTATGTGCCTAAAAACTTGCCGCAGTAATAAAAAAAGATTATTCTAAGCGTAACTAACTTTTTCTCTGCCTCTCTCTCTCTCCTCCTCGTATTTATACTTAGGATGTATGTGGTGAAAAAGTCAAAATAATAAAAACTCCATTTTTTTTGTAGATTTACATATGAAATTTACTTAAAATTAAATAAAAATAACAGTCAGACAGACAAGCATGTGAATTGAATTGTTGAGGGATTTTGAAAATAGATTTAATTGTTTTGTGTGTACAGAAAAAAAATATTTCAACGCAAAGTAAGTATTTTTAAAGTGTTATTCCCAAAATGATACTAAATTCTATTTTTTTTTTTTGCGTTTAGATATTAAATTTGTATGTTCCTCAATGAATAGCTGCTACTGCTGCATGAATGAGTTTAAGTTTAGCAAAAGGAAAAAACAGCAGCTACAGCAGCAAGCATCGAAAGTGGCCATAATACTTTTCTTAGTTTTTAATTGCAATTAAAAAGTTTGTGTGAAAGCATCCCAAAGAAACAATGCCACAAACACAATAAAACATACAGACACACACACACACAAGTATAGAAAGTGTTCATGAAAGGAGTTCGTTTTATTAGATTGGGTATATTAGAAAAGTTTTTAAATCTTTGGAGCACACTAAATTTTAATTTAATTTAATCGTGTAGTGAAAGCTTAAATATCAAGTAGGAATTAGAGATGGTCAAAAAAAAAGAAGAATTCATATCAGATACACCTGTCCTTTCTAATGTTATCAACGTTCAATAAATGGCATTACGTGTTCCATGATTAAAAAAAAAGTCCCCTTGATTATTGAACATACTGTGTATAGGCAAAAAACACAAGAACAAAAACCTTTGGAAGTGATATATTTTCTTCAGAATGTTTTTGAAGTCAGCAGAATGGTTGTACTTAGTCCATTGACTCAAGATACTTCCCGTAATAGCTTCAAGTGAAGCTTATGGGCTATAACTGGGAGAAGTATATATTGGAGTAAGGATTCAGGTCTTCAGACTTCGTATGAAAATAACCAGGAGGAATGTAATAGTCTTTTGTATCGAGTTTTCGAAGACATGCATTTACATATACTATATCTGTAGTGAAAAGGAAAAAATGCTAAAGTCGACTTAAGCAAAAATTGAGATAAGTATACCACGCTGATCTCCATAACGAAAAGTACCTCCATGCAAAATATGAATTATTTTTGACGATTTTTCGAAATTATAAACAAATTAATTTTTGCTTAATCTCACTTTTTGCACACAATTTCAAATTATTTTAAAATTAGAAAGTGCTCTCCTGCAAAACATTAAATCAGACTTAAGCAGATATATTATGGCTGGCGTGAATTATCTTTAAGGCAAAAGAAAAAGCCTATAGTAATGTATATCAACTGCTAAATTTTTATACCCGCTAATAGCTTCATATCTGGTACAAATGCTTTATACAAAAGCCAAATCTCAAGTCAAAATTGGTTGATATTAGGACTGTATGATTATTTAACGAACAATCGATTATTTTGTATAATCAACTGATCAATTAGTGGAAGAATCAATAATTGATTAATCAAATGATTATTTGATCATTAATCAAGTAGTTGATAAAGGATAGAGGACAGTGTCGGCATAGGTAAGCAAGCGTGATAAGAAAGCTTTTTCCAAGTTTGAAGCAAAAAACTTTTCATACTATATACATATGTAGATGATACAGCAATAATATCCAGAGCAAATTCTGTCTTAAAAGCAACGCGTATGCTAAAGCACCAACTGCATCTTATTGAGACATGGATGCAAAAATGGAATATAGCAGTTAATACGGAAAAATCAGCTCACATACTCTTCTCACTCAGAAAAGGAACAAGTCACCAAACGTTTTTCAATAATGTATTAATACCCATGTGCAGTGCTGTTAAACACTTGGGCGTAATACTAGACAAAAAGACTAACATGGAGAAATCATATTGTTGCAAAAAGAGAACAGCTTTAACTTAAAACACGTCGCATGCACTGGTTGCTTGGGTGTAGATCTAAACTCAGCCTAGAAAATAAAATAAGCTATTTAAAGCTATCCTTAAGCCTGTGTGGACTTATGGAATACAGCTGTGGGGAACTGCTGCTCGATCTAGTATTAATATCTTACAAAGGTATCAAAACATTACACTTCGTAAGATAACTGGAGCTCCATGGTATGTTCGAAATGAAAACATACATAAAGACCTAAGACTACCTACGGTTGTAGAGGAGATTTCACGTCACAGCAAAAACTATTTCGGAAAACTATATCCAAATATTTTGGCAAGAAACCTTCTTAACCTAAATACGCAGCGTAGACTGAAACGAACTGGATCTGTTCAGTATTAATTTGAATTTCTCTCTAGTCAATCCGCATCCTAAATAATCTATAATGTCAATTTGTTATGCTAGCTATAAAATTTGATTATAGTCCTCAATTTGACTGATTGCAAATACAGTAGACAATAAAAAAAAAACACAAAACCTTTAAAAGTTTATATGTTCACTAGAACAAATTTGTATGCAGGCTTTATGTAATATTAGCCCGAACTTTACCATATCGATGGAGTTGACATTAGAATCGATTTTACCAAATTTTAATTGAATTCAATCAGAAAATGAATGGAGGCTACACCTAAAAATGGACGTGGCGTCTTTGCTTTTGACAAAAGAAATGTTTTTACCCAATTGGGAAAGAATACATTCGTAAATAATTACTATTTTTGTACACACAAGAAAAAAAGTTAACTTCGGTTGGACCGAAGCTTATACTATATACCTGTTACACATCATTTGACGTTGATACCCTTCGTGTGCAGCATTTGTATTAAATTTTATTTCAAAATACTAAACAAATTAAATATACTCTTAAAAATTTAGGAATTGCCGGTCCGATTTGGACCAATTTTAAACTGAAGATTTGGCATGGTATAAGAAACATTTTAACCATATTTGAAGCCATTTACTTTATAAAGACATTTTTTCATATAAGAACTTGAAAAAATGTTGTACTTTTTGTATGGAAGCTATACCTAAAAGTGGGCGTGGCACATTGATCTTAACATGGAAAGTACACAGGACCGAGAAAAGCTTAAGTTTAAAATTTCAGCCCAATATCTTTAAAACTGAGCGACTAAATCGCGCAGCAACAAACAGACAGAAAGATAGAAGGACGGACGGATGGACAGACGAACAGACAGACAGACGGACATGGCTAAATCGATTCGTCTCGTCGAGGTGATCAAGAATATATATACTTTATAGGGTCTACGATGCCTCCTTTAATGCGTTACAAACTTTCCGACAAAAATATGTTTTGACAATCATGATTGATCAGTAACAACCGATTTATTTTTACTTTCATCAACAATCGATTATATCCAACAACCACACAGCCCTAGTTAAGATCGAACCGCAAATTTTTAACAACATTTTCAATTTGATTAGTATTTTAAGATAAAATTTAATACAAATGCCGAACATAAAGATCTATCCGCGGCAAATGATGTTTGGCAAATATAAGCTTCGGTTTAACCGAAGTCAACGTTTTTTCTTGTTTTATTTCGATTTGCTTTGAGCTTTTACCTAATAAACATTAAAGTTAAATACTACTCGTTTAGTTTCCTTCACTTACTCTACAGTTGTACGCATAAGTTTAAGACCAGTGATATAAAATTATTTTCCTTTAGGCACCTCAAGATCAAAACGAGAAAAAACAAACTATGTAAGATGTATACATTCCATATAGTTGTTTAACACTATGAACCTCGAAAAATCAGTTGCAAGAGAAAATGCTAGTATGCCAAAATAATATTTAACTGTACCTACAACCTACACTTAGTCCCATCCAATAAATTTCAAAAAAAGATTTTTGTCGCACCGTGTTATTAACCTTTGATCCGCCATTTTTTAACTTTTAAAATATGACTTCAGATTCGTAATCAGCGGCGCAAAAACCCCCGAGTACCAAGTTTCAAGAAAATTCAATCTCTCAATTTGCCTGGGGTAAAAAGAGCTTATAAAAAAATAATTATTATTTTAGTGATTTTGGGTTAGGGCTAAGCCTAGACGCGGATTTAGAAATATGTAGGTCTTGTAGCCAAATCCGAGTACTTTTTTTATTGTGGGGCTGTGTAATATATATACTCTCTGGGGTCTCCGAAGCCTCTTTTAATGCGTTACAAACTTTCCGACATTTGCTTTGGTATGCAGACTAGCTTTATCGTGTTGGAAGAGCGCACCACGTAAAAGCATATCATCCTCCACAAATGGTAACATACTTGTCTCTTAAATTTCAATAGATCGTGCCGAGTTGATGCTTTCAGTTACGATATGCAAGCGCATTTAAACTGTCTTTGTCTTACTTGGAGCAGTGTCAGAGGTTGTCCTCATCTAAATAGACTATACAGAGCATAAAACCCTTTTATCTACCATTATATATAGTTCTTTAGGGCACCAATATGAACTAGAAATCCAAGTCTTAAGGCTTTTGTTTAAGAGATGTAATACACTAACCATTAGTTTCCCGAATTACTAGTGTACGAGTCAAGTTCTTTTATACCGTATTGAATTTCTGTGTAAGTATAGACCTTTGAAAAAATGAACAATGCTTTAGTTATTATTACAATTATATATTTTCTTATTAGATCCATTTATCACTAGGTTCGTAGAAAATATGTCTCTTTTGACTTTTTAGCTCGTATTCATTTCTTTAAAAGTTTATGTTTGGTGACAGTAACCTGCAAACATTAAGACTCTTAAATGGGGAAAAAATTAAACGAGATGAAGATTTTAAAAAGTTCAAATGTTCTTGACAGTAATTAAAATTTAAATTTAAGTTGTTACCAAAAAAGAAAAATATCTAATAAACCCAACTATCAACAGAAAGAGATAGAACAAGCTTCCAAAAATTTTGTATCTCCATAGACTTTTTGGCTTAGCTTCTGCCTGACGCACGGTTTGGTTTAGCTCGAAAAACAAAAAAAAAAAATTAAAAAACTTCACCGGTCATAATGACAATAGCAACCAAGAAATAAAAGACATCAAGGACATTTTGACAGCCTGAATGTATATACACGAAACACACACACATAGCTGTTATTCAAACTAAGCCAAGAAAGGCCAGCAAAAGTGAGAGAGTCCGTAGTCGTAGTATTACGACTAGTATAGCCAGAACGAAGGACACAAAAAGAACCTAAGGGGTTTAAGCTTAATGATTTTTGACTTAAACTTTTTCGTATTGAAACAAAGAAAAAAATCATATAGAACCAAAAAGAGACTACTTTTTCGTTTAGTAGTTAAAATTTTACGACTTGTAATACATACTACGTTGCACATTTTTAAAGAGACATGGAGTTGAGTATGGTGTCCTTACATACGTATGAAGTAGAGTTTTGAGCGGTAGATCTGCGTAATTGCATGCTAAGTTGCCTAGCTATCTTCATGTAAAAATCAACACACAGCAACAACTTAAATACAGAAAATAAAAAGAAGAAGAAGCTGAAGAAGAAGTAAAACTTGGTACACGACGAAAACTTTTATCATAACAATTTGTTGCGACTGACTTTAAAAGTATTCAAAAAAAACTTACAAAAAATATAAAATAAATAGAATTGTAAAGTTGTATGCCTTTCTTCTCTGTAATTTTGAAGCGTAATTTTGAAGTTTCTTCGGTTTAGTTCGAAAAAGTATTTGAAGAAAACTAAGTGCACTTTTGTTTTTTTACTATTACGCAGACTGCAATTAAAGTATGGAAAATGTTTTTTAATTGTAAAATATTAGCAATGAAAATAGTTTCTTTTGTGAACAATTTTCTTGAAGAAAGAAGTTTTGCAAATATTTATTTTTAGTAATTTATTAACTACTACAACTACTGAAAACATTTAAAGTAATATTTTTTTAGTTACTATTTTATTTATACACAAGTGACTTAAATGATCGTAAAAGTTCATATAAAACTGTTAAAGCTTTTTTTTAAGCTTTTTAAAACCCGTTATTTGTTGCAGTTGCATATGAAACTGTAAGCCTCAACAATGAAACTGTAAGCCCCTATGTTCGAACAGTAATAGTTCTTGTATGAAAAAAAATAAAAAGGAAAACGTTTTAAATTCGGCGGAACCGAAGCTTAAATAGTTTATGTGTTCTCATAACAATATTGATATCAAATTTTAAGCTAAAAAAACCAATATTAACAAGATTTTTTTTGTAAATATCAGAAAATGATAGTAAATATGTATACAGCTATAAGTTTTTAATGTCCCAATCGGTACCATATCGGTGCTATGTAACATAAGAAGGGTTTTACCCTATTTGGAGTAAATACATGCATACATGCTATGCCTAAAAATGGACGTGACGCTTTGCAATATATACATACTTTAAGGGGACTACGATGTCTCCTTTAATGCGTTACAAACTTTTAAACAAACCGAATATACCCGTTTACTCTATGTGTAACGGATATAAAAACTGCTGAGGTGATAAATAAAAATATATTTTCGACTAGTAAATTTTCGAATAATAAATGAGGTTTGACTCGGGGTCTTTACTGATCATAAATATACAAAAATGAAAATAATTGCTAGAGCGTGAAGGGTATTTTCATTTTGTCAGATAGTTTGTAACGCTTCAAAGGAGACGTAGTAGACCCCATAAAGTATATATAAACCAGGTGTGTTCAAACATTATCGCGAATTTTGAATTTTCGCGGGTTACGTATATTCGAATTTCGATTTTTTTGTGGCGTTATGTTGGCACTCATGTCTCTCACTTATGCCGACAAGCTCGGCCACTTTGAATGTTCACTTAATTGTTGACAGCTGCTTTGCTTGCACGTGTTTTGGATCGTCTTCGATTTTTACCTATTCAAAAAATGGATCAAAGAACCTGTATCAATTTTTTTTTCTGAATGGAATAAATGGAATAAAAATGTTGAAGAAGGCTAATGGGGACCGAGCTCTACCAAAATCAACAAAATTTGATTGGTACAAATTGTTGAAAGAAGGTTGCGAACGTGTTGAAGACGAAGAGCTCCCTGATCAACCATCGACCTCAACGGACGATGCTCACATCCAAAAGTTACAGAATTAGTGCTTGCACACCGTCGATTAACTATGAGAGACATTGCTGATGAAATTGGCGTATCGAAAGGATCAATTAATACAATTTTGAAGGAAAAATGATGATTTTTTTTAAAAACTGTACTGATTTTTCGTGACTTTTTTTGCCAAAAATCCAACCAATATCGTTCCGCAACCACCGTATTCGCTTGATTTGGCACCGTGTGACTTCTGGATATTCCCAAAACTCAAGAGACCACTCCGGGGAACGCGATTCGAATCGATTGAGGAGATTAAAGCTGAATCGAAGAAGGCGATGATGGCTATACCGGAAAGGGACTATTTGGTATGTTTCGAGGATTGGAAAAAACGTTGGCATAGGTGTTTTTTATCGGGAGGTGATTACTTTAAAGAGGACAAAATAGATATTCATGAATAAATAAATAATTAAAAAAAACACAAAATATGCGATACTTTTTGAACACACCTCGTATATTCTTAATCAGCACGACGAGACGAGTCGATCCAATCATGTCCGTCTGTCTATCTGTCCGTCTGTATTTATGCGTTTCATTCGCTTAGTTTTAAAGATATTGACCTGAAACTCGAAACTTAAGCTTTTTCTGTCCCAAGCAGTACAAGTGTTAAAATCAAAGTGACACGCCCATTGTAAGGTATAGCCCCCATACAAAATTACAGTTTTCCTTTCGATTTTTGTATGAAACCCCTATTATTTATGAATGTAGTCACTTTAAATTGGCTAAAAACACTTCTAATATCATCCAATACCGCCCATTTGTTATTTTTTGGGTGAAAATATTAATTTTTTATAATATATTCACTTCAAATTGCGTAAAAACATGTCTAATATCATCCTACATTTACTCTACTGATGTTATAAGAATCAGCCTACCCAATACAAAGTCAGCCCCCATTTTCTAATTTTTTCAAGAAAATTTCTATTATTATGTCCTTAGATTAACATTTGACCACATTATTTTTTTTTTTGAACTTTACTTGTATCGGACCATGGACTCAAAGCCTTCTTTTCTCCAAATTTTGCCAAAGCCACTTATGATAAAAAAACTAAACCCAGATGTGGTGGGTATTAAAGCTTCGGTTCCACCGAAGGTAACGTTTTCCTTGTTTTATTCACAATAGTGGGATAATATTTGGATATATTGGATAGGCCATAGGTAATTCTAATTGTATTTTTGCTTCACTGAATTCGAATCTCAAGACAGAATTTAAAAGTTGGTACGCATCATTTCTGAGGTTTTTTACGGATAGAACGAAAACGTATACCAACGTTTAAATTCTGACTTCAGGTTCGGATTCAGCGACACTTAATATATTAGAAGTTACTACCCCGATTGACCGCACAAGACCGTGTTTTTTTTAATTTTTGAGCAAAAAATTGCAGTTTTGGAAGTTTTAATGAATTCTGTCTTCAGATTCAGATTCAGCCACCAAAAATGTATTAGAATTCACTTCCAGGGTTCGTCGCCCTAATCATAATTTTTTGAGTGGGTATTTACCAACAAAAAAGATATTTTGAGGTTAGAAAGTAAACGCAAAACATTTTTCGAATTCCGATCTCAGATTCGAATTGAGTGACCCAAAATACATATGAAATGATTCCTCTGCTCCGCAGAGCACTATAATTTATTTAAAAATCATCAAAAAAATTTAAATTTGAAAAAGCCACCGTAGGATATTTTTTGCATTTTTATAATCAGTAAACACTCGGGGTGTCAAACCTCATTTATATTTTTTAAAGGGGAGAAAATTTTATATAAAACCAATTCAAGAAGAAGAAGCATATTTGCCTGGTTCCATAAACTTCAGCTTCAAGATTCGAACAGAACAGATCCAAACTAAAGAAATATGATTAGTTTTATTGTTTTATTTTAATTTGATTTGAGAGACAATATAAGATAAGTCAATAAATTCTTATAGAACCCAAATGAGCCTCAAGTCTCTACATTATCGCAAACCCTTCGAACACGTAAACATTTTTTTCGGTCCTAGGAATTCTCATGTCAAAGATGTGTCTTTTCCGTTTTAAAGGCCCTCGAGTGTCTAGGTCTACTCATTCTAAAGAGATATCTCTTTTCCAGTTTTAAAACCCCCATGAAGCCCCTAGTTAAAATTTTTTAAAATCTCGTCGCAGTGATCACCTTTATCGTAATTTAAATCTAAAAAAAATAAAAAACAAAAGTCGAAAGTAATAAAATTTAGGTTTTTAAGTCTCGAGGTATATTCAATCCAAAGATAATTCTGCGGTCGGCCCAAATAGTAAAAAAGGTGAAGTAATAAATTTTGGAAATCGCTTGAATACGTTTAAATAATTTTTAACTACCTTTAGACTGCGCTTAATATTAAGTCTCTTGGTCTTACCATCCCAGAGATATGGCTTTTCCGGTTTCAAGGCCCCTTGTCCCTTCTTAGCGCTAATTTTTATCATAAAACGAATCTACATATAAAAAAATCAGTCAGGTGAAAAAAAGCGATCTTCAATAACTTCAAAACTGTAACTCAAAATAAAAAAAGCTTTTGCAACAGTGACAATCAAACTAAACCGAAAACTCGGTCAGTAATGCATAAACTTAAATTGCCAAAACAAAAAAAGCTTTCACCTACATAAAACTACAAAAACAAGATACAACTTCTTTCCGTAAACATAAAAATTACAAACAAATTAAAATATTTATCACGTAACAAAAAAAAAAAAAAAAAACCATAAAATTATTGCAGCTGCAAGCGATTTTGATAAACCACAACAAAAACAACAACAAAAAGTCTATACAAACAAGAGTCAAGTTCATAAAGCCAATTGTAGTAACGCTTTTATTGGAGGCTTTTATTGTACAAGACAGCAGAAGAAGAAGCGTTGTGATACCCAAAGAGAGGCCTTCAATGTGTGAACGCGCTCGCTTCTGAAGAGCGGGTCTGATCTGGGATTGCGCTCTTCCGCAGTTTGTATGTAGTTTCGGTTAAATATCTTTTCAGTTTAGATACCGTTTTTAAATGCTCGACAGCTTTATGGGAACGTTCAGTTGAGTTTGGCGCTCGAGCTTGAGCGCAAGTAACTATAAAGTTTTTTTTTCTTCAATACGGAGACGGGAAAAAAAAAAGACGTTTACGAAATTATTAAATAATACTTTTGTTTTTTTGTATTTAATGTGTAAATTTTTTAATTAAATTTGTGGAAAATTATTTAAAGTTTTTTGAGAAATTATGCAAAAGAATAAAAATTTGGTTTAAAAATAAAATTTCCCATTTTTAATCTGTTTTAATAAAACAAAAATGAAAATTGTGGTTCAAAGTGGTTACAACTGGATTTGAATAAGCGCAAAAAAAAAAAAAAAAAAAAAAAAAATCAGCAAATTTGAAGTTAATGATCGCAGCAGCACCACAGCTTTGTAAACTTTAATCTTCAAAAATTTACAAATAAAAATAATTAAATAAAAACAAAATAAAGTGAAGGTAAAAAATAATGACAACTCTACAAGTCAAAACCAAGGAAGTTAAAGTTACATAGTAAACAAGAAACACACACATACATAAGTATCAAGTTTTAACCAGAATTTTCTTGAATGAATACTCTTTTCAAAAATGTATTAGTATGTCTATTAATTTTTCGAAGAGCTTGCAACATAATATAAACGTCGGAAGTGTTTAAGATCAATACACCAAGTAGAACTGATCATGTTCGTCTTCCCAAACATTGGTCCCTTTAGTTACAAATACTCTTTGTTTTACCCAATTTTTTTTCTTTATGTTCAAAGAACGAGTATGAGGATTACATTTCTATCGTCGAACTTCAATCTGAGTCAAGCGGCCAGGAGAATATTTTTTTTTTTTTTAAATGAGTGAAAATCTGTTTTTAAAATATATTAAAATCTCTACAAAGATTTCAAATTATGGGTTTCTATATGCAATCAAACGATTCGGGAGCCTTCTACGAAAATTTTAAGAATTAGACTCGATAAACGCATTTTTCAAACAATTTATTGAACATTTGAACGTTTTTAAAACCTGGCAAAGTTTAAAATTTTAATATATCGCATTTATATTTATTATCAGTTTGTCGGAAAGTATGTAACGCATTAAAGGAAGCATCAGAGATCCCATAAAGTATATATATTATTGATCAGCACGACGAGATAAGTCGATCTAGCCTTGTCCGTCTGTCTGTCTGTCCGTCTGTCTGTCCGTCTGTCTGTTTATTTCAGCGCGATTTACTCGGAGACTACTAGAGATATTTAGATGAAATTTAAAACTTAAGCTTTTTTGTAACGACCAGGTTAAGTTTGAATATGAAAGTGCCACGCCCATTTTTAGGTATAGCCCCCATACAAACTTACCGCCCATTATCGAATTTTTAAATGAAAATGGTTATTATTTAGGCCTAAAAACACAACTTATATCATCAAATATCAAAGCCAAGGTGCCACGCCCATTTTTGGCATTGGCCCTACACAACGAGAGTTGTATCATACCATAGACCCCGTCCCATCCCAACTCGACGTTCTATTAAAGCCACTGATGATAACACATTATCAATTTAAAAATACGTGTCACGGGTATATAAGCTTTCGGTTCCACCGAAGTTAACGTTTTTCTTGTTTCTCTACAGTTCGGGCTTACAGATGGACACAATTACGAAATTATTATCCCAGTTTTTTTAATGATATCAAAGCTATCTGAACTTGAATTCAAAATTAGTATACCAAATCAGTTTACCATGACTGTTTTGTGTACCATCCCCACAAATCATAATCAGGGGTGTCAGGGAAATATTAACCAACCCAATTTTAATCGAATTTCAACCAAAGAGATATTGAGGTGTCACACAAATATCTTTGGGTGGGTTTCAAATCTCTCAAGTTTATGTTACAGATTTGATAGACTTTTGTTTTAATTATAAAAGTTATATTATAATCCAAAATTCGTTGGTATTATTGTTTAATTAGCATTTTTACCTAATATCTAGTAAATTCATTGCAAATAAAATTCTTTAGAAAAACCATCCGAACAAAGAGAATGCGAACTTGCTCAAAATGGATTTTTATATTTTTCGAAGATTAATTTATTTATTTTTCGTTGGTTGGGTCTAAAAAAATTTAAATAAAATATGAAAATGAAATGTCTACAAAACTCTTAAAAAAATTTCAGCTGTTATGACAACCCCTTACAGATATTGGCAAAACTGTCTTCAAGTGTCTTCGACAGTCTAATGTGACACTGAGATTTTATTTTAGAGATTTACAAACTAACCGAAGGCAGCTTTACTAGACATTTCCCAGACACCCCTGAATGTTTTAATTTTGATTTCATTACGTCAAGTACACTTGTAGGTAATAGCGGCCATATAAACCATGCGGACAGACGGACATTTATTTGTTGCTGAAGATATATGTTTTTAATGAATATTCCTAATTCGATAAACGTTTCATAGTACATTTCCACTGGCCCGCGTTTTATGATCGCGTTAACAATTTATCGAAAAACGCGGAACGGTGTTTCCATTGGGTTTTAGCGTTAGCGTTCGAGTTCAAACAGCTGATTTTGCTCGTTATATAATAAAAAATTTTGTACATTAAAAAATATTTTTTTTTTTTTGTAATATAGCTTTTTAATCAAACGAATTGATGTTGTTGTTGTTGCTTTAGTAACTACTGTCCAATACGAGCATGAAAAGTTTCATAAATATGGACAACTTACGATTGCCAAATTATTCGAACCGATAAAAGAAATCGGTGTGATATCGGTTGGAACGCGTGTTAACCAAAGTCGAGTTCATAGTGAACGCGTCATTTTCCCATACCTAACTGTCTATACTTTTTGTATACGATTTAACGCAAGTTTGTTAGTTAGTTTTATAGAATATTTTTTAGGAGCACCTTTTAAACCACAATTCCATGGCTACCTTGCATACAAATCTGACGAAGAGACTGAGACATTTGTTTTTATTTATATTGAAGCTCAGTTTTAAAATAAATAAATTAAAAAAATTATATTTTAATTTTTGAATCTACGCAGAGTATTAAAGCTTCTATTCTGTAAAAGTTAACATTTAACTTTCGTTAAGTCAAAACAAAAAAAAACCTCAAAATAAACCGCAATGAACTGCGCATGCGCGTGACTTAATTGTACACCTTTGCGCAGATTTGTATAGCTTGTAACTAGTTACAAGATGGAGAAGTGAAGTAAGGGATTAAGTCATATGATTCTTTGTTTCAGTTGAACTGCATTGAAGCGTTACAAACACAAATTTATTTCACTTGAAGTGCATTAAAGTTGTTAAAAATTGTTAAGAATAATTATCTTTCAATAGTTTTATGCATATTTTATAGTAAGTTTTTTTAATACCTTACACCGTACACATATTTTGCTTACTCATTTACTTGCTTTATTTGGCAAACAATTTTTATTAAGCGGAAACTTGAAATTTATTAATGAATCTAAGTTTATTCAATTTTTTTATTTAATTTTATACCAAAACATTTAGCGGAATGACGTACTCATGCTGCTGACGATGCTCATTAATTTTGGATTATAGTGTTTGAGGGGAAAAATTTGTACACATTTTGAATAAATTATGTAGCGATGTGCGTATCAGACACCGTCAATCATTTGGCAAAACACGTTTATGAATTTGTAATTATTTTCAAAATAGATTCAAAATATATTTTTTTTCGGTTTATTTTGTGGTTTAAATGTAGAAGACAAAATGATGTTGTGAATAATTTTTGCAGGTACTATTTTTTATTTATTTATTTGTAAACAAAGGAAAAATATTCCATTATTATTATTTCAAAGAATTGAATTCAAAAATTATTTTGAACTCGAATATTATTCTAAAGAGTTAAATTCGTTGTACTCTATCTGAAAGGTTGAGAAAGTTTAAAAGGTTTGAATATAATTAGTTGAAACTTTGCAGTAGGTAAGGGTAGGATGATGCGATTGTTTATGCCTTTACTTAGGCCAGAAAGGGTCCGTTGTGACACCACATGATGTCCAGTTTGTTATTCTTAAAGATTTAGTAAGTTCTGCAATATCTCTGATACATTGTTCAAAAAGAGTTCTCCTGACATGGCGAGTAATAGAGAAGATTTTCAAGATGTTCCGATTCTTTCTGCCATAGTTTTTTTTAATGTTAATTTTTTTAATTTTTAATATGATTGTAGGCTACGTTCTATATTTTTTTTTTTTTATACCTGTTACACTAGTGTAAACAGGTATATTCAGTTTGTCGGAAAGTTTGTAACGCATTAAAGGAGGCATCGTAGACTCTACAAAGTATTTATATTCTTGATCACCTCGACGAGACGAATCGATTTAGCCATGTCCGTCTGTCTGTCCGTCTGTCCGTCCGTCCGTCTGTCCGTCTGTCCGTCTGTCTGTGTGTTGCTGCGCGGTTTATTCGCTCAGTTTTAAAGATGTTGGTCAGTTTAAAATTGGTCTAAATCGGACCGCGAATTCCTAAATTTTTAAGAATATATTTAATTTGTTTAGTATTTTGAAATAAAATTTAATACAAATGCTGCACACGAAGGTCTATCCACGTCAAATGTTGTGTAACAGGTATATGAGCTTCGGTCCAACCGAAGTTAACTTTTTTTCTTGTTTTTATTTTTTTTTTTTAATGCTGTGTTCTTTATTTGCAATCAGTCCCTAAGGGGACTATCAGCGAATTGTACTGCATAACATTGACTTTCTATAAAGTATTCCATGACTTGGGGAGTTGTTGTTGGGGTTTATAAAGGGGTGGGGGAGTGATGGAGGAGGGAGGAGGACTTAAAAGTTTATGTGTGTGGCAAATCCAAGGGGTGTAACCTCTTTAGTCGCCGAGTGGTTGTACTGTTATCCAGCAGGTTTATGGCCAGAGTGTTGACATGGTTGTCCAGCCTATCCAGATATGCTTATGCAAGGGACATCTAGTTCTTGGTGAATTTCTGCATTGGTATGATATAGGTGCGCCTCAAAAATAATGCGCAGAACCTTGTTTTGGAAGAATTGGATTCTTTCCTGTTGTTTCTCTTTGCAGTGCCCCATAGTGCTATGCCAAACGTCCACATAGGTTTAAGTATGGCTTTGTAAATGAGGAGTTTGACCCTTAGTTTGATGGTGGACCTTCTATCTAGCATCCACAGATGCTTGCGCAAATTCTCGTTCAACTGGGAACGTTTTTTGTGTGAGTTGACTACTCCAGGGTAAGCGCCTATCTAATACCAGGCCTAAGTACTTTGCAGTGACGCTGCTGGGTATGGCAACGCCATCCAGACTGACGGCAGGGCAGTCTCCTCTTCTCAGGGCGAACGTAATGTGTGTTGATTTGTCTGGGTTGACAACGATATTCCACCGTCTTAGCCATATGTTTCGGCGGTCCAGCTGAGTTTGGATTATGCTGGACGCCACGAGTGGGGACTTATCATTGGCTAAAAGGCGGTGTCGTCGGCATAAGTGGCAGTAAGCATTCTAGGGTCGCTGATGGTTGGTGGCATATCTGCTGTATACATTGTGTATAGCATCGGGCCCAGGACACTTCCCTGAGGGACTCCAGCTCTGACCTCTTTTTATCACTGAGCTCTCCTCGTCGCATTTAACGTAGAAAGATCTACCAGTTAGGTAAGATCTGACAGCAGATAGTGAGGGGCTGGTAGTGCTAGCTTTAGCTTGTAGAGCAATCCTATATGCCAAACCCTGTTAAATGCTTGCCTGACATCAAGGAAGACGGCCGAGCAGTATTCATTTTTCTCAAGAGCTTCCAGAATTTTGTGAACGATCCTATGGCACTGTTCCGGTGTGCCATGCAGCTCCCTGAAGCCAAACTGATGATGTATTATCAAACCGGCCTCATCCAGTATTGGTTGAACTCTACGCAAAAGTAGTCTCTCAACTACTTTGGAGAGTACGGCCAATAAGCTAATCGGGCGATAGGAGGCGAGATTAGCTGCAGGTTTCCCAGGTTTTCGGATCAGTATCACCTTGGCGCATTTCCACTGAGTGGGAAAATGTCATAGCTGGAAACATTTGTTGACAATTTTGAGGAGAAGGGAAATCCCCTTGGCGTTAGAGCTTTAATGGCTGGAACGTTGATACCGTCATATCCAGGCGATTTGGAGGACTTGAGCTGCCTTATTTCACCAAGGAGTTCGTCATGCTCTACCTCGGGATGGGAAGAGACATTTGAAGGGGTATATCCAAGGATCGGATAGTGTCTTCCTCGTCCTCTGGAGAGCACCTTGTGAAGGGAGAGAAAGAGCAGTAGAGGTGTTCGGCGAATGCTAACGGCCCTTTCTTTTAGTTCTGCACCAGGAACCGGAAACATCCTTCACAGGTTCCGCTCTCCTTACAGGTCTCTTGATCCCCTTGGTGATTTGCCATAGATTGTGGTCAGGCTGGCAAGGTTCCACTTGTAGCAGGTACTGCTCAAGGGACTCTCTCCTCAGGTTCTGGAGCAACTCCTTCAAGGCCTTGGCTGCTCTGTTGTACTCCGTCTTGTCGCGCGGGTTGCGAGAAATGTGCCTTACTCGGCGTAAACGCCTCTTCTCAGCAACCATGACGTTCTATATGAATCAAATTCAGACACAATATTGAACTATTTGTGAAAATTAAACATTTGGTAGAAGTTATTCGCTTTAAAATGGGTGTTAAAAAAAAGTTGATATTAGGGTACCTCTGGTGGGTTCGAAAGGTATAATGTAACATACTATATTATAACTCTCTCTATAATCTCTCTCTTTCTGCTGTTGTCCCGTTAAACTGTCAGTCTTTCTTTGCATATTATGATCTTTGATCCCCATCCATCCCATCTCGAATTTCTATCTAAGCCACGGTTATTTAAGCTTCGGTTCAACCGAAGTTAATGATTTTTCTTATTTTCACGTTACTTAAAATATCCTTATCTCATATTGTATCGTTTACTCGTTTTTATCTAAACTCAACGTTAATCCGGCAATTGACGTCTCATTTACTTTTGATTGTTTATAGCTCTGTATAAATGATTAGAGCATCTTTTTTATCTGTAAAGCGTATTAAAACTTAAATGTGAAATGTTTATATTTATTTTAATTTACCCCCCATATATAATTAACAAGTGTAAACTTTTTGCGCTCGAACGGCATTTAAATATTTGTTTAATATTTTAGAATAATGTAAAGCAATTTTGAAAAAAATTTAGAAATACCGTAAAGCTTAAAAAAATTTGAATACGCGTATAAATGAAATTCTGGAGAGATGAAGAGTTATTCGCGGAGCGTTAGGTTTGAACAAGTGTTTTTTTTTTTAATTTACTTAAAAATTTTTATTTTAATTTAAATAAACAAAGATGCAACTTTTTATTTGTCTTCAGTTCTCATTAGCAAAATTCGCAAGAATTCTGTGATGCGTCATTGGTTTTTTTACACCGAAATTTTACGACTTCTTTGAAGTTTTATTCCCATTAAAAACCTGTTTTAAAGTGAGAACAAAAGTTAAAATATAATTTAGCTTGAAATTTAAATTGTTTTAAATTGCAATAATTTAAAATTACTTTGCGTGCAGAAGTACTATTTTGAATAGATACTTTTTTATTGTAATTTACATTTAAATTTCCCTTTGCTGTGCATATTCAATCACTTAGTTTGAAACAAGAACCTTGACCTAGTAGCATTTGTTATAAATATTTGATGATGATTTGTTGTAAGTTTTTTATAAAAATAGTCACGATTTGTTTAATTATGCGGGAGTTGAATTTAGCTTACACTTTGTTTTGTTTGTTTTATTTTTGTGGATTGATTACAGAAAGAAATACCTTAAAAATAAAAAATAAAATCTAAATAAACTGGTTTTTTTCTTTTGTTACATTTGTACGTGCAACAATTTAATCGAAAAAATGTTAATCAATTGCAATTATATTTATTTCTTTTATTTTTTTAAAGCAAACAAGTTCATGTCGCTCAAGTAGGTACTTAAATAATTTCGTTGAAAGTACTTTCTACCTTCTGTAGATTGTGTAGAACCGGATTTTGAAATCACATATTCCATTTTAATGATTTCAAGTTTAATTTCTTTTAAAGCTAAATACTTAGTATTGTATGATAACAAGATTTTGGTGCACGTACAGGATTATGGACAACAAGTTCATTAACGTAAAAAAGAGAAAGATAATAAACATTTCCATTTTGCTTCTGTACTCTTTATCATTTCAAGTAGAATACCACATAAATCACATTTGTCCATCTAATTATTTCTTGAAATGTATCTTGGCTCAATAATCCGTAAATATTATATTCATGACTCGAGACACTATGAAACTTTTTAAATTGTTCTATTATATCGCGTTAAATTTAGATAGAAATATATGTGGAGTGTAACACATAATCTCTTCAGGTTGTTTTTTAAATGTTTCTTTTTTTGGCTAGAGAATTGATTAATGTTACAAATTTCTGTGGCTCGCAAAAGTACAGAAAGCAGATGCGACAAGAATCTCAACACAAAGAATATGCAACAAAAGTCTCAAAATCAACAAATGACTTCAACACATTATAATTTTTTTATTTAAAACAATTTTATTGAATGCACTTAAGAATGTATTTACTCTATGGAATTTTTAATAGTATTTTGTAATTTAAATTTATACTTACATAAATCTAAAAACACTTAAAATAAATAGAACAGGAATTCGAAAGGGCAGAGGGGATGAAACTAATTAAATTATTTATTTAAATCGTATAATTTATCTTACCTTATTATAAAATTGTCCAATTTGTTCTATATATATAAAAATATATATATAACAAGGAAAAACGTTAACTTCGGTAGAACCGAAGCTGAAATACCCGTTACATGGGCGTGGCGTCTTGGTTTTGACCCTGGATGACAAAAGAAATGTTTTTACCTAATTGGGAGCGAGTACATTCATAAATAATTACTATTTTTAAACAAAAAATCGAAAAAAATCGGTAAGTTTGTATGGGGGCTATACCTAAAAATGGGCGTGGCACTCTCATTTTCGAACTTAACATAGTCGTTGCCGAGAAAAGCTTAAGTTTAAAATTTCAGTCAAATATCTTTATATCTTCATCGAATAAATCGCATAGCAACAAACAGACGGACAGACGGACAGACAGACAGACGGACATGACTAGATCGATCCGTCTCATCGAGCTGATCAAGAATATATATACTTTGTGGGGTCTCCGATGCCTCCTTCAATGCGTTACAAACTTTTGGCCAAGCTGAATATACCCGTTTACACTATGTGTAACGGGTATAAAAAAAGAATTTGTGCATTAACAACGCTAAAACTCGAAAAAGACTCGACCGATTTGAACATTTTTTTTTGTTTTGTTGCTCTTCTCAAAAATAAGGACTTTGACCAGGTGCGTCAATAGGGCCTGAACCGAAAAACCACAATCTTGAGTGAAACCGAAAAACCCATTCTTTGGGTGAATACGACGTAGAGACTTGAAACAGGGCTCAATTGAATGACGGTTAAAAAACATTTTTGGCGTTCAAGGTGTTCAAGAAATTTCCGGAATTTGAACGTGCGACACATATGTGGACCCAATATAGATTTTTTGACCAATTTTTTTTATTACATTTTTGCATTTAGACGGGATTTTAGAAAATTTTGACCCAGGGCCTAATGAGAGCCTTGAAAAAAGTCATACATTTGGATTGAATAGACGTTGGGACTTGAAACTGGGCGCATTTGAATGATTGTTAGTCGTGTTTAGGGGGATTTCCAAAATTTGAACCCACATTTTTTTGAACAATTTATAATTAGCCACCAAAGAGAAGCAAAAAAAAAAAAAAAAAAATCGTGAGCAAAGCCGCGGGTACCTCTCAGTCATAAATAAAATATGTTTTTATTTTCTTAGGTTGCAACATATGCAACCCCTTTAAATTAAGTTAGATAACTTATTTAATTAACTATAACATCAAAGTTAGTTGGCTCTATGTCTAATAATCTCAAAGATATATGCGTTCCTATTACAGACGAACATCGGTATATCAACAATATACATACATTCTTTATGGGGCCAGCCACTCACACACCTCATTTTACAGATATTTGTTTAAAGTTTAACTGTTCCGTTAAACTACATTCTGAGAATCAAATTATTGACAATCAAAGATGGAATGGAACTCCATATACAATAATTCCTTTAATTACCAACGACAAAATACTGAAACTTATCATCATAGTGTATCATATTATTTATTTGATAGATAATCAAAATAAACCCAGTACAAAAACTGTTCCAAATCTGTAGCTTGTTTTCTGGTTTCTTTTATAGTTTAGCTTTCTGATGTATCTTTCTTAGGTAAAACTGTGTATGATAAAAAAAATTTATTCCGTAAAAAATAGTTTTATTTTGTTTTTCTAAATTTACATAATTATTTTTCGAAAAATTGTTTAGCTAAGGTACTTGATTTTTTTCCGTTATTTTGAATTTATAAAAGTAATGTGAAATATGAAATCAGCGACCCAAAAAACGTAAGCACCCAAGGTTTAGTCAGAATCCTTTCAGTTTTAAACTTTTCGCCAGGTTTTTCGAAAGTCGGCCACTGTGCATTGCTACATTAAAGTCATTCTCATGCTGAACATCAATTAATTCAATAATTTGAAGAAAATCAGAAGATACAGACATTTTCGTATAGCTTTTAGGGCTCCAATTTCGAGATCCATATTACTGAGGTGCTTTGATTAATCTGATTTACGAGCTGTGCTGCCAACTTATTTAAAATTTTGACAGTACCCATTATCTGCTGCCCATGCTTGGTGATTAGCATACTTACGAAATTATCTAGCTATCGTTTAATGATTCTTGATCCGATACAATTCGTGTACTTTAACAGGCTATTTTTTATGATTTGATGAACTACAAAATTTTCATGCAAATGTTATTCATTTTAAATTTTTTTAATAAATTTAAATCATAAAAATAAATTTCAATTAACCTTTAAACTTCAAACAAGCAAACGTGACCAACCACATTTTAAATTAAAGATAATTGTTTTTATTTTATACATAAAAAGAAAAACAAAACAAAAATCGATATTTTCTATAAATTCTTAAAAATCCTAACACTAAAATATTTTAAAATGTGCACGTAATAATTGTAATAAAAATAACTAATAACATAATTCACGCGATTCATATATAGTAAGCCAGAAAACAATCATCTCACTCCAAAAAAAAAAAAAAAAAAAAAAAACATTAGACCAATTATTTTACACACTACAACAAACGCGAAAATTATTAAATTTTTTAAATTATAGCGCAACAAAACACGCAAAATATTTTTAATATATAAATTCACGCAGACATTTTAGCATTTTACTGCACTGCAATATTACAATACTTTACAGCTGATTAAACTTTTATGTTCGAACGTCATAAATAAATTTTTATAATTTTTTTTTTTTTTTTATTTTTAAATTTCTGAGAGTTTGTAAATATTATTAAACTCAGCACCACAAAAATAAAAATCCCACGTTCATTAACACTCAATAAAGCTATTATTATCATTAACAATATAATTTTATGTTATTGATTATCTTTATTTAGCAATGTTATAATTATAAATTGTTTAAACAAATCTTTATTATTATTTTTAGCAAATCCAAATATTTTTTCTTTGAGTTTTATCAAAAACCGCAACATTTTTCTTTTTATTTGTTATTTGTTTTGTGTTTATCTGTTTAGATATAAATTATTTATCTATCTAAAATTTAGGCAAACATCATAATTTAATTTTGATTTGGTTTGTAGACACGTTATCTTGTTTGGTTAATAGAATTATAGTATATACGAGCACGCGTTTTATGGCAACTAAATCTTTTAGATTTTTATAAATTTCCCGATATAGTATATGTATTCTAAGTGGTGAGATATTAAAATCAGAACGCTCACTTGTTGAGGGAACTTCTGTTAATATAAAACGAAAAACGAAATATTTTGTATTGAGCAATACATATGAAATTTCAAGAAAAAGCACACGAACGATCAAGATTCAGTTCTCTGGAACAAGCTGGCCAATTGAAGAAGTAGCTTTACGAGGTGTGTTCAAAAAGTATCGCATATTTTGTGTTTTTTTTTTTTTTAATTATTTATTTATTCATGAATATCTATTTTGTCCCCTTTAAAGTAATCCCCTCCCGATTAAATACACCTATACCAATCCTCGAAACATGTCAAATAGTCCCTTGCCGGTATAGCCATCATCGCCCTCTTCGATTCAGCTTTTTATTTCCTCAATCGACTCGAAACGCGTTCCCCGGAGTGGTCTCTTGAGTTTTGGGAATAGCCAGAAGTCACACGGAGACAAATCAGGCAAATACGGTGGTTGTGGAACGATATTGGTTGGATTTTTGGCAAAAAAGTCACGAAAGACCAGCACAGTTTTTATAAAAATCATAATTTTTGGTACCAACCGAGACTTGACACGTTTGAGGCCCAAAACATTCTTCAAAATTGTATTAATTGATCCTTTCGATACGCCAATTTCATCAGCATTGTCTCTCATAGTTAATCGACGGTGTGCAAGCACTAATTCTTTTACTTTTTGGATGTGAGCATCGTCCGTTGAGGTCGATGGTCGATCAGGGAGCTCTTCGTCTTCAACACGATCGCAACCTTCTTTCAACAATTTATACCAATCAAATGTTGTTGATTTTGGAGCTCGGTCCCCATACGCCTTCTTCAACATTTTTATTCCTCAGAGAAAAAAATTTGATACAGGTTCTTTGATCCATTTTTTTGAATAGGTAAAAAATCAAAGACGATCCAAAACACGTGCAAGCAAAGCAGCTGTCAACAATTAAGTGAACATTCAAAATGGCCGAGCTTGTCGGCATAAGTGAGAGACATGAGTACCAACATAACGCCACAAAAAAATCGAAATTCGAATATACGTAACCCGCGAAAATTTAAAATTCGCGATAATGTTTGAACACACCTCGTATACTGAGTGAACTAATTTAATATTTTGCGGCTTCTGTGCACATAGCCTATATCAGCTCCTAACAAATATAACTCACCATCTGGTTTTGATTCTAATGCAAAAGTTGTCACTGAAACCTATAAAGTTAGAGGAATCTAGTTTGGAGTGGTTAAGGTAGTGAAGTTCAATGTCTGAATTCAATTTTAAACCATATAGAATTAAATTCAAATGTGTTATATCAAATTTGCACTACTTCTGAGGAGTAAACACTAGGGATGTGTGATTGTTGTAAATAATCGATTATTGATGATTGTTAAAATAAATCGATTGTTGATGATTAATCTTGATTATCTCAAAATATTTTTTCATAAAATTTTTTAATTTTATTATACTTCATAATCTATATTAGTATAACTTAAAACAGATGAAAGTCGAAGCCTTTTTTTTCCTTCTCATATGGAAAAAGCTTTTTGGCGCATTTGCTAATCAATGCCGAGACTGTTGAATAAATAATTAGTAGATTAATCAATTATTGATTCTTAAAGTACTTGATTAGTTGATTGTACAAAATAATCGATATTTTATTGTACCATCAGTATTAACAGTGACTGATCGAGGGTGGGTATAGGGGTTTGAGCGCCAATCGTAAAAATTTGGCAAAATTGGTCCGGGTAGTTTCCAATAAGATATTCATAAACAGCGCACCAAAATATCTTTGTAAGTATACCAAGTTTAAAATATGTCGGAGGCCCTTTTTAAAATAAAATAGTATTACAACAAGGAAAAACAACTTCGATAGGACCAAAGCTCATGTATCCGCCACACGAAATTCTAAATAGGGATATATATAAAATGGATAGAGTTCAAAAATTTAAAAATGGGCGGTAAGTTTGTATATTGGCTACCTAGTCGTTGCCGAGTAAAGATTAAGTTCCAAATTTCAACTTAATATCTTTATATCTTGAACGAAAAAAGGTAATATACAGACAGACAGACGGATCTATTCTTATCGTCGAGTTGATCAAGAAATATTTCTTAACAATTATTCAAACACGCCCAGTTTCAATGCAAAGATGTGGCTTTTTCGGTTTTAAGACCCCATTAGGAACCGGGTCAAAATGTTCCAAAACTGTAAAAAAATATAAAAAAAAAGAACGCTGAATTCGAGTATGCTTGACTGCAAGATTTAGTTAAGTCCTATCTGACTAGCAAACCTCATTGTATTGGTTTTCAATGCAAAAACTTAAAATATTGGTCTATTTCATTAGGACTATACTAGGCATATTTTATACTAAATTTAGACTTTCTTGAATAAGAAACAATGACATTTTAATGCAAAAATCCAAAATTATGAGGTCGATTTGTATGGGGAGTACCCGTTAAAACGGGGCTAGAGAAAAACCGCTTACAAGTGCACACTTGCCGGCCTAGGAGAGTCTAGGAGAGTTCAATGCTGATCAAGAATATATTATAGGGTCTATCTAGCCTCCTTGTGTCTGTTTCATACATTTGTGCAAACTTAATATACCCTTTTACCCTTTGGGTACAGGGTATATAAAAAATTAATAAAAAAATATATTTTGGGTTCACCTATGTGTCTTATGACCAAATTTCGGAAGTTCCTTGAACACGCCTAACATATTTTTTGACCATCTTCCAAATGTGCCCTGTGTCAAGTCTCTACGTATATTCAATTAAAATATATGGCTTTTCCGCTTTCAAGGCCTCCATTATTCCCCCGGTCAAGATTTTCCAAAACCCCTTCTAATTGCTCACCTGAAATAAAAAAAAAATTAAAAATTCTCAAAAAATCTTTTTTGGGTCCACCTATGGATCCCAGGTCCAAATTCCGCCTTAGCGCTCCTCTACTCAATGTGTACAGTAAAAATTTCATCTTTCTTTTTTTTTGCCGTTTGGCCTGTTGGCCGATCGTCTGAAATCAGTCAGTCAGGTGAAAGAGATTTATATATGTATATATCAAAAGTTTTATGGAAAAAAATCAAAAAGTTGGAATATGAGTTTGTATGCAGACTGTATGTTAAAGTAACCATATTAAAGTATCATATCTATATTATATACCTAGGATTACATTATAAGTGGTCTTATAATTTGGACTGAATACAATAATAACTATTTTCGTACAAAAATTTTAAAAATAGAGTTGAATTTGTATTGGGGTTATACCTTAAAGTAGGCATTACACTTTTATTATCATACTTGATTTTGTCGTTAACAAGAAAAGCTTAAACTTTATATATCAGACGGATGGTAAGACGGACATGACTAGATCGATTCGTCCCGAAGAGTTGATCAAAAAATGTGTATACTTTATAGGGTCTACGTTGTCATCTCTTACTTGCGAATGCTGTTAAGTATCGATTACATGAATAATGCACTAAACGATCTGGCAACACTGTACAAGTTTCGCAGCTATTCGAACAATATTATAGATTTAAACAGATGTTTTTATCGTTCTAAGTCTATGTTATTAACTTTAATTTATGCATTGCTCTAATTTAATGATATAAACTGAACGATAAGAATGTCTGGTTGCTCTGTGTTGCCGCTATGCAATTGCTTCAGACTGTAAACATAAAATGTCGGCCTTTGTTAAACTCATTTTTTTAAACGCCGCCGCTGCAGCTTTCCAAGTTTCTAGGCCAACTTATCTTTGCTCCAATGACATCATATGACGAAGCTGCTTTTCAGAAGATTACTAACTGCTCTATTGTCACATTTATATCTTTTTATATGCTGCAACAAACGCATAAAGATTATGCAAAGACTTTCGCGAGTTTACATTAGATTAGCCTAAACAAAAAATTTTACACCATCGCATGAAATTTTAATAAATTATTATTTTGTTTCGTTTCAGTTTCAGTACGCGCGCGAACATGACAACATCACAACCGAATCCCGCCTTTGTCGGCGATGATGGACGCAGTAATGCAAGTACCATAGAAGCGGGTGATACGACGCCTCCACCGGAATACGAGGTGCAAACACAAAATGTACAAAAATCTGCCGGACCACGCTCCATGGCCAATGAGCGCGCAACTTGGGGTCATGGCGTTGAATTTCTAATGTCCTGCATTGCCATGTCCATTGGTTTGGGCAATGTTTGGCGTTTTCCATTCACTGCATTGGATAATGGTGGTGGCGCTTTCTTAATACCCTACCTAATAGTGCTCTTTTTGGTGGGTAAACCAATTTATTATCTTGAAATGATTATTGGACAATTTTCTAGTCGTGGTTCGGTAAAAGTATTCGATCTGTGTCCTGCCATGAAGGGTGAGTTTGTAGTTAATCTTTTATATTTTTAATTTCATTTTATTATTTCATTTTGTCTTTGTTTGTTTGTTCGTTTGTTTGTGTATGTCTCTATGTACTCATACCACCATATATGTACGTGTGTATGTATGTCTGCATTTATCCTTCCTCTTCACGTGTATGCATGTAGGCGTTGGAATTGGTCAAGTTTATTCAATATCCATGGTGACAACCTATTATGTTGCCATTATGGGCATGACGTTGCGTTATTTTTATGAATCATTCTTTGATCCATTGCCATGGACACAATGTCAAGAGAATTGGCTATCGCCGTGCGTTGCCTCCAGTCAGGGTAATACCGCAAAAGTACTCTTCGCAGTAGCCGACTCGAGTAATGTTACTAACACCGCATATAATACATCGGAATTAGTGCCTCACAAGCAACCAGTTGCATCAGCGGAATTGTATTTTATGTAAGTTTTTCCCGTGTTCTTTAATCAAGTAATACTTTAATGCATGTTTTTTTATTTTTTTTTCTTTGTTATTAGATAAAAATAATCTTGAACTTTCATTTGTAAACTTAATTCGCATGTTTTGTTTAACACATAATAAAATATTCATTGAAAGGTACAAACAAATAAAAATAAAGTAGGTATAAGATAAGATTTATTTTTGTAAGTTTAGCATATGAGATAAAGTTCCACACTCGAAGCTTTTATCTATTTCTTCTCTTCAGTTTGTCTTTTGTCTTGTTATTAATTTGGTAGTGGTTTATTTTTTTTTTTTTGATAAGACGAAAGAAGTACCAAAATCAAATAAACTGTACAAAGGTTAGCGCAGTAGGAGGTTTTGACAGATGGCTTTAATTCTTGTTGGCGAAAAAACGAAACCGAATCGATTTTGCCCCAACCCCTCTTTCTGTCCACCTTTCTCTTACGGGGAACGATTTAAAGATATTGATCATAAATTTTAAACTTAATCTTTTTTGGGTCCTAAGTAGTTTTTATGTCTAAACGGAGGTGTCACGCCCATTTTTAGGTATAACCACATACTAACTTAACATCGTGTTTTTTTCCAGTTTGTGTATGAAAATATTTATTAATAATGATTGTATTCACTCCAATTTAGATAAAAAAGTTTTTTTTTGTCGTCATATGAATACACTACCGATGTGACAAAGAAAGGGCCACTTTAACATAAAGTCCTCATACAAACTTACCTTCCATTCTATACTCTATTCGCCAAGAGAAAAGGGTATATTAATTTTGTAAAATGTATGTAACAGGCATAATAACCATGATAGACCTTGTAAAATATATATATAATATATATTCTTGATCAGCATTGAAAGACGAATCGATATATCTATGTCTGTCTGTCCGTCCTGACGTCTGCCTTATGAAAATATTTTCGCCATTTCGAAACTTAGACTTTTCTAATGCTTCAAGTGATTAATTACAAACGGTCTTCTCTAATTTAAGTGGTACCCCTCATAAAAACTTACCCAAATTTTTTTATACCTGTTACACATAGTGTAAAACAGGTATATTCAGTTTATCGGAAAGTTTGTAACGCATAAAAGGAGGCATCGTAGACCCTATAAAGTATATATATTATTGATCACCTCGACGAGACAAATCGATTTAGCTATGTCCGTCTGTCTGTTTGTCTGTCTGTCTCGTTTGTTGCTGCGCGATTTATTTGCTCAGTTTTAAAGATATTAAGCTGATATTTTAAACTTAAGCTTTTTATAGGTCCTGTGTACTTTCTACGATAAAATCAATGTGCCACGCCCATCTTTAGGTATAGTTTCCATACAAAAAGTACAACATTTTGTCAAGTTCTTATGAGAAAAAAAATGTATTTATAAAGCGAATGGATTCAAATATGGAACAAATGCTTCTTATACCATGCCAAATCATCAATTTAAAATTGGTTTAAATCGGACCGCGATCTATCTACGAAGATCTATCCACGTTTTTTTTTTGTGAATACTTCTGTTTTATGTAATCTTTGAACTCTAAATTTAGTATTGATTATGCCTACAATAGTCCAAATGAAATATTGCAACATGGCTATAGCCCCTATAAAAATTTACTCAATTTTTTTTTTTTCTTTGTTTAAAAATTCAATACAATAAAGAAAGGTATATTCATATTTGAAACAGAGTTCTTGACTTCAGCGTTCTTTCGTTTTTATTTTTTTCAAGAAAATTATTGATATAAACATATATAGTATCTGCATTTTTAGCTTAGAATTTTAGCTTATATAAGCCACAACTTGTGCTATATTTTACCATTGTAAGAAACCTATCACACAGCCACCACACCCACAACCCCCAATTACTGAGACTTTAAAACGTCCGTGATTTGTAAGATTTGGGTTCAAAATTTGCCCAACAAAACAAAAAACATGACTAACGGAAAAGCTTCCCAAGGTCAGGGTTTCGGTGGACCAGTTACAGGTGGTTCCTTGTCGATTGCTGGTTATCCGTTGGCAGCATTGTTCCTATATTCGCCACCAAGTTAAACAGCAAAGACATTCTTCCATAATCTACAAGATTGCCTTGTTAGACGCTATAACCTATGCGCACACACCGTTAAGATTGCTAACTAAATTTACTGAACCAATGCAGAATTATCAAAATTTTAAAACTGCTTAATCATTTATTCGATTTCTATAAAAATTTCGTTAAAAAATCGCTTTCTTAGCAAATTTTTCTTTTTTATTCAAAACCACTTTTTTGACCTTTTGAGTCACTTGTCTCCGGTCTCTACTGAACCGATATTAAGCCAAGTGCAATCAACGCAAAATTGTCGAATTTCTAAAACTGCATACTTATATTTTTCTTTAGTTTTTTTTATATGCAGAAAAATAACTTTAAACTTTTAACTCGTTTATCTCGAAACCACGTTTTTCGAACTGGCGGCCGCGTTGCCGCCCGTAATTCTGAACCGATTTTTGTAAAAAAATCACAAAATTATGATTGAGGTACGGGCCAGAATTACATCTATACTGCATCTAACGACGTTTACTTCTTCCTTTTCCAATGATCCGAAGTCGAGTTATCGTGGCCGCCAGCAGTATACCTTTTTTTTTTGCGCCCCAGTTTGATGGCAGAGAACTTGTTGAGCAGCCCTCGTACCAAAGAAAAACTTTTATTTACTTCAAAATTTTTTCAAAAAGGGTCCAAAAACAGCCTCTCAACCAAGAATACCCCCTTAACGCCAATCTAGATTGCCACACGTGCTGCTCAAAAATAAATAAATTTATTAAATTGTTTATATTAATTTTGATATAGTTTTTCGCCTCGAAGAAATCAAAACAATTAAAACACCAAAATGTTGCAATATATCACAAAGATTGCAACAGATTTTGAATCAATTTAGTTTATTTTTTTTATTATTTAATTGACACAATTTAATTGAAATCAAATTGAATAGCGCTGCGCAAAAAGTTTGAGAAGCGTTACTAAAAGATGACAGTTTGAAACGCATTGAGTGACTAATATAAAATTGCACTTTCGCCGATTGTGACGGCAGTTTTTTTAATTAATAAACAAGTTTTAAAAGGAAATGCATTTCTTAATTGATTTTTTTATTTTTGTGTTTAAACTAAGAATAAATTATATGATAAAATGAAAATGCTTAAGGTGTAAATTAAACATCAAACTAATCTACTCCAAACATGCTAAAAACCACTACATACGCTTGTTAATACGCTACATTAATGCATTGTAATTGGCTAAAATATTTTAAAAAAAATTTCAAAGCTTAATTATTTTTCTCTCTCGAAAACAAACATAAATTCTTTTCATCAAAGGTGTTGGACTCGGTCAGGCATTCCAGGTCTATATGCTGGGCACATATTATGCAGGATTGGTTGCCATAATTGGCTTCTATTTGGTGCAATCATTTTCTAATCCATTACCGTGGGCCTATTGTCGTGATGAATGGGGTCCAAATTGTGTTGCTGTGGCACCGGATGCAAAAAGCATAACAACAAATTTTACGTATATCAAACAGCAACAACAAAATAATACGGAACGTATTATATCAAGTTCGGAATTGTATTTTTTTGTAAGTCTTTAATGGGATGCATGGGTTTAATTTGTAATAATTTTGGGTATTTTAGGCTTAAGTGGGTCTTTTGGTATTTTTTTTTTTTTTTTTTTTTTTTTAGAATTTTATTAATAATTTTTTTTTTATTTAATAGCAAAGAAGTACTACGCGAAAAGGATAATATTATCGATGGCATTGGCCTGCCAAATTGGGAACTTGTCATTGGACTCTTCGTAGCCTGGTTTTGCATTTTTATTATTATACGTCGCGGAGTTAAGAGCTCTGGCAAATTTTCATATTTCTTGGCGTTATTTCCTTATGTTATAATGGGTGTACTTCTGGTACGTGCCGTAACGCTGCCCGGTTCAGTTGATGGTATTATTTATTTTATAAAACCAGAATGGGGAAAAATTCTAGATCCAAAGGTGCGTCATAAAAAAAAGTAGATAAAATAAAAAAAAAATACAATAAAACTTTTTTTTTACCATAGGTCTGGTACGCTGCTGTCACACAATGCTTCTTTTCGCTCTCCGTCTGTTTCGGCAATATTATTATGTATGCTTCTTATAACAAATTCGGACATAATGTACATCGAGATGCCACTATTGTAACTGCGTTGGATACTGCCACATCATTGTTGGCCGGTTTTACCATATTTGGTATTTTGGGTCATTTAGCGCATGAAATCGGCACCGATGATATTGGTACCGTCATCAAGGGTGGCGCTGGTCTGGCTTTTATTTCATATCCAGATGCAATTGCTAAATTTAAACAATTACCGCAAATATTTTCGGTATTATTCTTTTTGATGCTGTTTGTTTTGGGCATTGGTTCGAATATTGCCATGACTTCATGTACAGTTACGGCGATAAGAGATCGTTTTCCGGGCGTAAAACAGTGGCAGTGTGCTTTGGGCATTTCCATTGTTAGTTTTTGCATTGGATTGGTCTATATTACACCGGTAAGTGGATTAGGCTTAAAGCTTGCAATCTTAAATTGATATATTCTAAAAGAAAATTAAACAATTTTTATAGTCCGTAATTATAGTATAGCCCGATTATATCACAATTTCTCAAAATGTATTTGGATGAAGTATCCGTCAAAATTTTTATATATAGTTTTATTAATCGGCATCGTAGTCGAATTTATCTGTTTGCCCGTCCGTTGTGCTGCATGTCCAATGTATGAATGCACCAATCTTGTAGACTATAAGCAAAAATGTTACCAAACCTATCACTAAAGCTCTATTGAGCCGCAGATATAGATTACACAGGTTGAAAGTAAATTATCCTTATTTTGACTCAAGCATCGAACTAGAATTATCTTATACATTTTTCATCGATGAATACGTATCTGACCGATGTCAAAATTCGAGATTAATTCTGGGATATATTGACCCTACTCTTGTAACGGAAGGTTTAAGCTTTCATTTAGGGCAAATTTGGGGAAAGTCTAGATATAATGGATTCCATTCAGAACGCAAAAGAAAATCCGGAAAAAAAGTCTTATATAAAAAATAAATCCAAAAAAGATTATATTTTAACGCCAAGGTTGTGAGCCCTTTCAGTAGTATATAACATTCTGATCAAATGTTTGGTATGAAATAAAATGAAGCTGATATCTTTTGTTATAATCATGACTTTATGTTAAGTCCTACCTTAGCGAAATATTTTTTTATTGCATGTTTATACAAAACCTCAAAAAAAAACAAAAAAAAAAAAAAAACAAAGAATTATGTTAATTTCGGTTAAACCGAATCTCAAATACTCGCTACATCTTCGTTTAGTTTATTTATTATTATCAGTGGCTAAGGTAAAATTTTGAGAATGGATGAGCTGGAGTCAACAATCCGATACAACCAAAGTTTAGATACAATAATGGGGTCAAATTTTAATTTAAGGCAAAAAAAAAATATATAATTAGACAAGAAAACACGTTAACTTCGGTTACACCGAAGCCCAAATTCCCACCACACGAAACTTAAATTAGCTTATGTACTATCATCGCTGATGTAGAGTATAATACGAAATCTGGTTGGGTGGGAACAATTTAGGTTGGGGCTCAAATAAGACTCATTTATATAAAATTTAAAGCTAAAAAATCCAAAACAATAATTTTCTCGAAAAAAAAATGGAATGTAAGATTGGGATCTGGGATATGGGATCTGTATGTTATAGAGGCCCGATCCGTGTCATATCGGTCATATTGTCATATGATGACAAAAGAAGTCATTTTTAACAGATTGGAGTGAATATATTCGTAAATAAGAACTCTTTCAAACAAGAACTCAAAAATGGGGCAAAGTTTTTATCGGGACTATACCTTAAAATGGCACCCGGTTTATGATATTGGATGTCATTTAAAGCGTTTTGCCCAATTTGTAGTAAATACATTCATAAATATTATATATAAAATCGAAAAAAAGTAGTAAATTTCTAAGAGGAATATAAAAATGGGCGTGACACCTTGTCTCTCACTTACAAACTGCCTAAGATAAAAAAAAGCTTAAATTTTAAATTTCAGGTCAACGTCCTTTAAACTTTCCGAGAAAACCGCACTACAACAGACGGGCGGATAGACAGTCAGAAGGAGCTGATCAATAATATAAATACTTTATGGGGTCTTCAATGACTCCTTTAATGCGTTACAAACTTTCCGACAAACTGATAATACCCTTCACACTATTTGTGACGGGTATAAAAATGGGGTAAATTTATATTGGAATAGGGTGGTCCAAAAATTCATGGGAAAAAATTGTTTGCAAAATTTTTAATGCTCCCACCCCTAGGATTGTTCCATGTCAAAAATAAGAGCTCCCGTATTTTTATTTAATCGGATAATATTTTATGTTGCCGCTAAGCGCCCTAAAGTGTCCTTTATATTATACATGGGAAAATAACACTTTTTCGTAGATTTGATGTAGATATCAGGAAGATAAATATTTTTTAACCGGATAACAATGTTTCTCTTCAAAGATGGTCGTAGAAGAACATCCAATTATTTATTATTTAAATATAAACTTTTTAGATGGGGTCTTCCCTTTAAAATGGGACTAATGAAAAAACCATTTGGATTTGACCACTTGACGGCTCAGGAGAGTCTAAGTTTCAAATATGGTGACCCTATCTCTTATATTTTCCGAGAAAATCATGTTCATACGGCATTTAACATGACAGACGGACGGACGGACAGACAGACAGACAGACGGACAAAGCTAGATTGTGTTTACTATCAATGCTGATCAAGAATATATTTAATTTATAGGGTCTACCATGCCTCCTTACATCTGTTACATATGTACATCTGTACAAACTTAATAAACCTTTTTACCCCTTGGGTACACTGTTTAAATAGGTCTTCAATATTGTTAATGAATCGGAAAAGCTCTAAATTGTATACAGACTCGTACAAAAGATATTTATTTTTCGTCTTGTCAAAATAATTGTGCCTATATGCAGTGTAGTGAATATGTAAATTATTTCATAATCTTAATTAATTTTATTTTGCTAATTATTATTATTAAATAATTTTTTTTTTTTTTTATGTGGCTTTTACAGGGTGGTCAGTATATGCTTACATTGGTAGACTTTTATGGCGCTTCTATGATTGCCTTAGTCTTGGGCATATTTGAACTTTATGTCATTGGCTGGGTCTATGGTACAGATCGACTCTGCAAAGATGTTGAATTTATGTTGGGTCGCAAAGTTGGACTCCTATTGGCGTTTATGTTGGGCCATTATAACGCCTTTAATAATGACGGTTATATTGATATATTTCTATGTTACTTTTGAACCGTTGAAATATAATGATCAATATTATCCAACATGGGCTTATGGTGAGTTCTATCATTTTATAAAGTTTTATATATGTATTTGTAATTTACATTTTTTTTTTACAGCACTCGGTTGGGTTATTACCTGTTTTGGAATAATGCAGCTTCCAGTTTGGCTTATAATCTGCGTAGTGCGTCAACCCGGAAATACATTCGGCGAGAAAGTTCGTGGCGCATTTAAACCTAAACAACATTGGGGTCCCACGGATCCACTATTACGTGAACAATATCACAAAGAAATTGAAAATGAACTGAAATCGAAGAAGGGACTTGGTTTTTGGGGTAGCATTAAACAAAATATTTTGGTTAGCCAACTTGCCCAAAATTTTGGATTGTGTAAATATTTATGTAGATTTGTGTAGAACATTTAAGTTTAATGTTTACCAGAAATGTATTAAATTTTATTTGTAAGTTATAATAGTTTTTTTTTTCTTTTACTTAAATTAGCGTTAGAAACTTTAAATATTTCAACTGCCTTCCAAATATTTATACAGTTTTCAAATACAGCTGCCTTGGTCAACCGCTTTTTCATTCTTATTTCCTTGCAAGCTAGCCAAGAGTTTTGTGCAATGTTTGCTAAAAACTTCAGTTTGTCGTTTCCTATGAAAAATTTTGAAAAAAAATTTTCAATGCAAAAAACTTTTTACTTTTCCTTCCACTACTTGCATTATTTGTTTTATTTTTTTTTATTATTTTTTTTCACAACTTGTCAACATCTTTGACTATTTGGCAAGCAACGTCGTCGTCGTCATCCTCATTTTCATTCGGACTGGCTTACTGCTTTCGTCATTTTATGCCATTTTTGTCGTCACTCAAAATTACTTTTATCATTTTGAAATAAAACTTATAAATCTTGATAGTCGCCGCATATTTTCTGTGCTTCCTGAAATTTTTTCTTCTTTTCTATGTGGAGATTTATTTTACTTTTAATTTTTTTCATAAATTTTTTTAGCATTTTATGACTTTAAATTTTTTAGTATTTAATATTTAAGTGGTTTAACAAATTTTGTGAAAGTTTAACGAAATTAATACTTCTTATACCGAGTTTACACTATACTGGATTTGGGTTAGCTGCGCAACTCAGGGTTTTATCTATTGAAGCACATACAATAAAAAAACGTGCAAGTGGAAATGCCCTGGGTTATCTAAAAAGCTTTGCAGTGCACAGTGGTTGCACTTATATGGAGAGTGCGGCCAAAAATACTTTTAGTGGACATATCGGGCTAAAATTTTTACTAAGAGATCTTTAAAGGGTGAAATGGTGTAATATGTGAAAATAGGCGTGGTTGGACAATTTAACGCCCACTTTCGCCCCAAAGGGTAAAAGGGTATTAGATAGTATGGATTTAATTTTTATATCTTTATTTTTTGCCTCTGCTGCTTTTTTAGAGAGATCCCAGATTGATAGTAGTCCATGTTTATTGATATCAGGAGAGGGAACTAAGATTTTATGAACGGATGGAGGAAGATAGTACCATGGATATTTATTAATAAGCCGTTTAACGGTCTCGAAAGATAGTCACCGAACTTTCCAGTATTGATCTTGTAGCCTGAAGCCAAACCCTGCAGATAAATATTTTTTACTAAAGCAATTTGCACATTTCAAGCTTTTTTCCATTGGTGTACCGTTTTCGTCGCACCAAATCTCAAAAACTGTTATTGGAAGTCGTCCCTAGATCACAAAATGAGTTTTTTCTGCATTTGTACCCTTTCCTGTGCACCAAAGGTCAAAGCCGTGCATGCATGATAACACACAATTACAAGAAGCGCCTACAAAAAGAAAATCAAAAGCGAAATGCCCAAAGAATACAAAAATAAAACAAGAAAAAGTTAACTTCGGTTGGACCGAAGTTTATACTATATACCTGTTACACATCATTTGACGTGGATAGATCTTCGTGTGCAGCATTTGTATTAAATTTTATCTTAAAATAGTAAACAAATTAAAAATATTTTTAAAAATTTAGAAATTCGTGGTCCGATTTGAACCAATTTTAAACCGAAGATTTGGCATGGTATAAGAAGCATTTGTACCATATTTGAAGCAATTAGCTTTATAAATTCATTTTTTTCTTATAAGAACTTGACAATATGTTGTACTTTTGTATGGGAGCTATACCTAAAAAGAGGGCGTGGCACATTGATTTCAACATAGAAAGCACACAGGACCTAGAAAAGCTTAAGTTTAAAATTTCAGGAAAATATCTTTAGAACTGAGCGAAGCAACAAACAGACAGATGGACAAACGGACGGACAGACAGATGGACAGACAGACGGACAGACAGACAGACAGACAGACGAACAGGCAGACAGATGGACAGACAGACGAACGGACAGACAGACGGTCATGGCAAGATCGATTCCTCTCATCGAGCTGTTCAAGAATATATATACTTTATGGGGTCTCCGATGCCTCCTTCAATGCGTTACAAATTTTCGGACAAACTTAATATAGCCGTTTACACTATGTGTAACGGGTATAATAAACGTCAAAAAAATTGATAAGGTGGGCAAATAACTTGGTATTGTCGTATGTTTCCCAAAACTCTCAGCTATTGTAACTTTTTTTGGCAATAAAATTGTAGCTAGAAATTTTGACTCTACATTATCTCGGGAAAACAATCTGGCGTGATTTATTTTTGGCAGTTTTGGAGCTTGAAACGTATACAAGTCATGAACCAAGCTCAGAATTAGTTGACATTTTTGAATCAAACCTGTGATCGCTTAAAGTTAACTGAATAAGATGTGAGAATAATATTTAACTATCTTAGAAAAACGGATAGGATAACGCGGTCCGAATGCATATTTTTTAGGTTCATCTGTCAGAGTGGCATACAGAGTGCTTTAAAAAAATGATTTTTAATGGTTGCCAAAGTATATTAATTTTTTTTTTTTTTTAATTATTTATTTATGTTGAGCAATTCACTGAAGAAACTTTAAACATATTTATGAAATCTAAAAACGTGACAAGACGTTAAAGTATTAGCTTTAAGTATAAAAAGTTATGTTACTATTGGAGTCTATTGCCGCGTAGGTAGATCATCTGGGTGGAGTCTCTTAAGGCGCCTTCTGCATGTGTTGACAGCGAGAGCCGAAGCCAATGGGTTAATGTGATCACGTAGACGATCATTGTACCTGGAGCTGTGTCGATTTATTTCATCAAAGACTGATGGTACATTTAAGTCTTTTCTTATGACTGTGTTGTGAACATACCACGGCGCATTGCAGATATAGCGCAAAGTTTTATTTTGCATTGTTAATACACGTTTAATTTGTGTTTTCGAAGCGGTGCCCCATATTTGTAGTCCATATCTCCATGATGGCGCAATAACCATTTTATATATGAGCAACTTACTGCTTAGGCGCAGTTTGCTCGATGGACGTAGAAGCCAGTTAAGTTTTTTCAGTTTAGATCGGCAAGTACCGATTATCATTGTTATGTGTTTCTTCCAAGAAAGTCGTTTGTCCAATACCATCCCCAAGTATTTAACGAAGTTAGCCTGAGGTATAATTGCACTGTTGAATGTGATTGCGGGGCATATGCCTCTTTTCAACGTGAAGGTGCAGTGAGAAGATTTTGAGCTATTTATTTTAATGTTCCAACGATTAGCCCAAATGAGAAAACGATCTAAATAATCTTGAAGGTTTTCTGAAGCTTCAACAGGGCATCTTGAATTCGCCATAATTACCTTATCGTCAGCGTATGTAGCCAACAACATGTGATCGCCCACCGGTTTAGGCATGTCTGCAGTATATAGAGAGTAAAGAGTTGGACTCAGTACACTACCTTGAGGTACTCCAGCACGTATTGGCCGTATCGTCGAGTTAAAATCCTTTATAGCTACTTGGAAACACCGACCAGATAAGAAAGACTTTAGGAGGAGAAAATGAGCTAAATGTAAGTACGTCCTGATTTTTGCAACAATCCCTCATGCCACACGCGGTCAAACGCCTGCTGCACGTCCAAGAAAACAACGGAACTGTAACGCTTCTCTTCATAAGCGTCTAGGATGTCATGTACAACTCTATGAACTTGTTCTGGAGTGCCATGCTGGTGCCTGAAACCAAACTGGAATGCAGGAATAATACTTCGCTCATTTAATATAACGAGAATTCTCTCTAAAAATATTCGTTCAAATATTTTTGAAAATGTAGGCAGTAAACTTATAGGTCTGTATGAATCAACTTGACCTTCAGGCTTGTCCGGCTTTAGTAACATTGTTATTATAGCATATTTCCATTGAGACGGAAAATTACCAATTCTCAGTATGGCAGAAATAGTTCCAAGCTCTCATTTGATTTTTCGATAAAGTTGACTGGTACGATTGTTTGAATTTACTCTTTACATAGATTTTGCTGACTAGAAAAACTTTTAAACTACACAAAACTTCTCAAAGCAGATAACACTGCGCGAAAAAAAAAAATAAGATTGCTCGGAAATATTAAAGTAAAGGTTGGTAATTAATAACTAACTAAGTAAATTACGAACCTATTTTTATACCCGTTACACAAAGTGTAAACGGGTATATTCAGTTTGTCCAGAAGTTTGTAACGCATTGAAGGAGGCATCGGAGACCCCACAAAGTATATATATTGTTGATCAGCTCGATGAGACGAATCGATCAAGACATGTCCGTCTGTCTGTCTGTCTGTCCGTCTGTTTGTTGCTATGCGATTTATTCGATGAAGATATTTAGATATTGGGCTGAAATTTTAAACTTAATATTTTCTCGGCAACGACTATGTTGAGTTCGAAAATGAGAGTGCCACGCCCATTTTTAGGCATAGCCCCCATACAAACTTATCGATTTTTTTCGATTTTTTGTTTAAAAATAGTAATTATTTATGAATGTACTCGCTTTGAATTGGGTAAAAATATTTCTTTTGTCAATCAGGGTCAAAACCAAGACGCCACGCCCATGTAACGGGTATTTCAGCTTCGGTTTCACCGAAGTTAACGTTTTTCCTCGTTATTTATTAATATGTTTTAAAATTTCATACAAGTCTTGAAAAATGGGGTAAATTTTTATGGAGGCGAAACTTTAAACTCATTGGGAGTGTCATACGCACAATTTATAGTAAATTTAGATTTCCTAGAATAAAAAACAGAGACGTTTTTATGCAAAAACCCAAAGTTTTGGCGTAGATTTGTATGGGTGGCTTGAGATTTTAAGGATCTCCCGAACATTTTAAGTATGCACATTTTTTTACTCGACCTGACTTGTTGTTGTTTTTTTTTTTTTGTCGCACAGTGTAATTAAACAAAAGTAATCCAGTTATTACGCTCCACCTTATGCGTCGCTCATTTACCGCCAAATGGTATTCCCAAACATTTTTACTCGAACTAAATGGACTAAACTTATAATTATGGTTACTCGTAAATATTTTTAAAACAAAACAAAGTCATTCTTTTTTTTTTTTTTTGATAACTTCACTGAAACATGTTGGCTAATTTATGTTCTTCAGTTTTATTCCCTCCACGAAAACGGAGATATGACAACGTGCCGTGAAAATTAATCCATTTTCCATTGTGACAATGACTTTTATGCGGTTTTCTTCTTCACTACGTTTTATCACGCTCATTTATTTATTTGTTTTCTTCTTTTTCTGTGTTTTACGTCTTTTCGGCCAAACCAACTGTGCTGCAAATAGGAAAAAAAAGGACAATAAGACAACAAGCCAAGTCAAGTCAAGTCGAAGGCTAAATTGGGGGGGAAAAAATCCAAAGACTGACAGTGAAATGTGTAGCAAAAGTGAAAGTTTACAATGCCAGGCGACATGTAAATATTTGGCAACATTTATTTCTTCTACAATTTTCCTTCATTTTATATCATCTTTTTTTTTTCCGTTTTTTTTTTTTAAGAAGAAAAATCTTTTCTTGAAAATTGTTCAAAATGGGCATGTCACATGCTTATCAGAGCAATTATCTGTGGCAGTATTCGTCGTTGTAGCTGTGGAAATGGCATGTCCTGCTGCTTCTGCTGCTGCTGCTGCTGTTTTTGCAACCCCAACTCCTGATGCTGTTGCTGCTGCTGCTGTTGGCTGGCTGGTCTTTCGTTTAAGTGTGAAAATGCTCTTGTTTGATTTGGTCACATTCACAGTTGGAGACAAAGTGACGAACATTATTTAAAGATTTGCTTTGGATTTAACTTTGGTTCGGTCAAAGTGGTTTTGACATTTTCTGCAATTTGAACTGTGGTTCAACTTTTTCTTAAGCTTTTTTGTTTTTCGTTTTTTTTATATTTTTTTATTTTTTGATTTAAAAGTTTTGTCAGCTTTAAAACAATTATGTGAACCAAACTTTTCAAATTTTATGTTCTGCATTTTAATTAAAGTTTTTGTGAACTTCGATTTGAATTTAATTTTTCGTTGCTTTTGGTGCACTTTAAATATTTTTTCAAAAATTTTCCATGGGAAAATTTGGAAAAATGTTAAATTGAAAAAAGTCATCTAAAATCAAAAAAAAAAAAATCAGATAAATGAAAGATGAAATTAAACAATTTCTAAAGAGGGGTAAAAAGCAATCAACGAAAAAATCCATCACTTTGCCAAAAGAGGGGTGAAAGATTTTTTCGAAATATATTATCAGAAGAGTTGAACTTTCTTTATTGCTTCAACAACTGTGATGAAGGTTGAATGAGTGACTTGATGGAAATGTTTTCTATATCTTTTAAATCAATCTTTAAAAGAGTTGGAGAAGAATCTTCATTTTATTAATAAATGAAAAGTAGGTTAGAGATATAAAAAAAAAAAAGAATAAAATCGTAAACATTTTGTGACAATGCAGTAAACTGCCCATAACATATTAGCTGTTAATTCAAAAATCCAAAAACTTCCAAAAATCTAACACAAACTCCTAACAGAATAAAGACATGATACCTTGTCTGTCACGATATTCTGTAAAGAAAATATGCCGTTCGCGTATGCTGATGTCATCGACATATTCGGTAAGGGTCAACGTGCAGTCAACAGGGATTTTACGGAGATTTAGAAAGAGTCGCGTTTAATAGGACTAGCGATGAATGTGCCTAAGACGAAGCATTTATTATCCACTCGTATAATATTATTAAGATTTGGACAATCAGTGATAATGGGAAATTTCATATTCGATGTTTCAAATCTTCGTAAATCTCGTTGCAAAGATGTCAATTAAGGTATTTCACGAACAGATCTCTGCTGTTTTCAACAGTATTTGCCGGAAAAAATACCATTCCACAGAAATCTTTCTTTGATCCGGACATATAGTATATAAGATTGTCAAATATCTCCCTTCCGCCTTTATGTCTTTTGAATTTCGCGGCTATGTACAAAGCGCTACAAAACTCGTACCGGGCAATACTATACATCATTTGACATGAAAGTTAAAAAATACCTAAATAAAATTATAAACAAAAATTATGTGACTCCTGGCTCCAGGAGCCAGAATTAAAGCACTGGATAAGCCGCGAGAGTAGGCTATACTGTTAATAACATCTGGACCAAATTTTATGTCAATGTCATTATCAGAGAAACGATAATGACATTGACATAAACGACCAAGAGTGCATTTTTCGATTTTTACAATCTTTGATTTAATTGAGCAGAGAAGTGTCTTTAAATTTTGTTTTCTGAATGGAATAAATGGAATTAAAATGTTGAAGAAGGCTTATGGGGACCGAGCTCTAGCAACATCAACAAAATATGATTGGAATAAATTGTTGAAAAAAGGTTGAGAACGTGTCGAAGACGAAGAGCTCCTGATCAACCATCGACCTCAACGGACGATGCTCACATCCAAAAAGTAAAAGAATTAGTGCTTGCACACCGTCGATTAACTATAAGAGACATTGCTGATGAAATTGGCGTATCGAAAGGATCAATTAATACCATTTTGAAAGATGTTTTTGGGCCTCAAACGTGTCAAGTCTCGATTGGTACCAAAAATGCTGATTTTTTTTAAACTGCACTGATTTTTTGTGACTTTTTTGCCAAAAAATCCAACCAATATCGTTCCGCAACCACCGTATTCGCCTGATTTGGCTCCGTGTGACTTCTGGCTGTTACCAAAACTCAAGAGACCACTCCGGGGAACGCGTTTCGAGTCGATTGAGGAGATAAAAGCTAAATCGAAGAAGACGATGATGGCTATACCGGAATGGGACTATTTGACATGTTGGCATAAGTGTATTTTGTCGTGAGGGGATTTCTTTGAAGGAGATGAAATTGATTTTCAAGAATAAATAAAAACAAACAAATTCACTTTGTAAAATGCCCGCAGTAGTATATCACCCCGAAGACGACACTCGAATATTGTCGAAATATATTGGTGAAAAAAAACCTTGTGTTTTATATACATTGGACGTCAACACTGCTGAGACTAAAACATATTCTTTTTTTATTTTGTTGTAGATTTCGATAAATTTTAATACTTAGACGAGATTTTGGAAAATAATATTTAAAAGCAAGAAAAGAGATGTCTTTGATATGAGAATATCTAGAAGCTTGATATTGGGCGCATTTAAAAGATGGTTAAAAAAGGTTTACGCTTTTGTAGGGTTGTCAATGGTGTAGAGACTTGATATAAATCTTCAATGTTTAGCTTGGCGACGCCGGACTTAGCAACATCGACTCTTCTTTGTCGACTTCAAAGTTTAACCGAAAACAAACATTTGCTCATGACCTAATAGTTTCCTGTCAAGGAATTTTTTGACCATGTACTTTTAAACAGATATTTTGACTGATAGTTTTTGGATATCGTATTATCTCGGAATTCTTTATGACAAGGAAGTTTTTTTTTGAATTTATTAGTTTTTTGCGCAGATTTATTTCTTAAGTAATGGACTGATCACGCTAACAGAGATCAATTTTATATAAATACATCTTAGGGTATTGTTATAATTCCCTATAGTGTTTATCATGCACAAATTATGTCGATCTTCTTTTGTTGTTGAAAACGGAGACACCTATATAAATGTGTTACCGAGGTAGAGGAGATGAACAGGAGATTGAGGACGGTAACTAGTGGGACACGGCTTTTAATATTGGATTGATGTCATTCTGACTTTCTTTGTTTTAATAATAAAAAATATGATTAAAATTAGGAAGAAAACATGGATATATTTTGGCGCTTTGTATGAAGGCTGAGGCAACGGCAAAAAGAGTTTACGAGTGAAACGTGTATCAAATTGAACGCTTACGTTAACGAGATCAACTGTTTGGAGACCCAGATCTTTAAAGATATCTGCCAGAATGGGGTCAGTTTATAAATTATATATAGAAATCATCGACATTGTATCTTATTTCTAATTTGTTGTCAAACTCATTGAATTGTAATATTAACTTCGATACTAAAAAACAAAATATTTCCAGTCATGCTTATAAATCTCTCTCCACTTGCAAGTTACAACTCAAAGTACAATTTTATTTTTCACTTCAGTAAGCCAATTAACAACTTCAATATCCGAAACTCTTCTCACTTAACAAACCATTTGAAGCACTTCAATTACGCTCGATTAAATGTACATATTTATCAAAGTAGCTTACAAGGACATCCATAAATACAAACTAGAAAATTTATAGCATAAAAAGCAGCAACAGAAGAAGCAGTAGCAGACTAAGCAAAAATATAGAACTCATTCCAAATAGAAAATTTCACATATATCAAAAAATTAAATGCAAAATAGAGAAGAGATAATTCATAGGTAAGCAACTAACTACAATTCTAAAAAGCTTCAAACAAATCGGTACGCAAATGTATTTACCAATTGCTTTGGCATTTATGAATTGACAGGATAGCAAACTGGAAATGACAAAGATAACTAGGATAGGTAAGGAGTAAAGGACCAGGTAAAGATGAAGTTAAAATCAGTACAAAATTTTGCTTAATGGACTGTACAAAACATTTTGAATGGTTCATCTAATTTTGTTGGCAAGGCAGTATTTTTTTTCTTCGTATTTTTTACTGAATGCTCAAAATTTATTGAAGCTGCTTTTGCTTTGCACGACATCGATGATGATAGACAGACAGACAGACAGACAGACAGACAGACGTACAGACAGTCATCTACTATGATTGAGATTGTAAGTTAAGTTAGTTCTTCGATTTTCATATACAAAATATTTGTCAAAAATTCACAGTTGAAATGGATGCTTTTTATCTTTTTTTCCCTTTTTGACTTTGGTATCATTTCGAGCATAAATTGTAAAGTAAGTAGTTTTGGAGAGAAAAATTGTATGCTTTATACATTTTTGAGTATGATTTAATTGCTTCAAGAAATATTTGTGAAAGTAAAAGATTTTCGTGGTAGAAAAAGGGTTGATTTATGTATTTTGTGTTATATAGCATAAAGTGAAGCTCTGAATCGGAAATAAAGCGTACCGAGAAGATTTATACAGTGTAATTTATCTGAATTAGAGGTGGCAAACTATCGATAGTCGACGCTATCGATAGTTTTAAATATATCAATAGACTTAAAACTATCAATAGCATCGACTATCGATAGTTTGCCATCTCTAATCTGAATGTTGTCGAATTGTTGGAGATGCAATAAGAATATTTTAAAATCGAACAACCACCTTAAAAAGCTACCTGAGAAAAAGGCACACCTAAAGAAGTAGTTACGAATATTGCTAATGTAAATTAATGTATTTAATATCCAAATACGATAGCAAACACACTCTCTTTCTCTCTCTCTCTCTCTCTCTGCGTCATTAATTTGTTGTACACTATTATCTTCAGACTATCATTCGAAGTTTTTGAAAGAAGCTAGACACTAGAATGGTTGCACTTCGTGAAAAATTTAATAGAGTATAAAGATGTTTAATAAAATTTTGTTCAACCCTATGTAATGCAATACAAGTTTTGTAGCCAACTTAGACATATTTAAGCTAATACTACATTATAGATTAAACGGTGGGAAATGAGCAACGATTTCCTTTTGGAGATCAGGGAATACCAAAATAAAGAAGTAAAAGTAAATGATAACTGAATATTTCGCCCATATATCTGGTTCCGATAAAATAGAGCAATGTGTCACAAAAGAAATTACAATTTGACATAGTGTCTAGACATAAGTCACAAGACTAGCACTTGATAAAAAAAAGGAAAAAACGTTATCTTTGGTGAACCCGAAACTTCAATACCCGTCACACAAATCTTTGAAGAGTTTATGTGTGATCATCAGTGACTTTGATAGAGCATCCAGATGAGATGGGTAGGAGTCAATGGTCTGCTACAACTCCAGTTAAGACACAATATTGGTATTACGGCTATGTGATTATTGCAAATAATTGTAAGAATAAATCGATTGTTGCTGATTAACCATGATTATCAAATTATTATTAAATTGTTGATGATTGTAAAAAAACAATCGATTGTAACTATTTATCATAATTATCAAAAATATTTTTTGATATAATTTTTTGATTTTATTATATTTCAAAAGGATGAAAAGTGAACTCCTTTTATACACGCCACACACAGTGTGAAGCGAATTATCAGTTTGTCGGAAAGTGTGTAACGCATTAAAGGAGACGTTGTAGACCCCATAAAGTATATATTTTCTTGATCAGCTCGTTGAGACGATGTCTGTCTGTCTGCTGTCTATTTCTACGCATTTTTTAGGTGAAGACATGAAGATATTGAGCTGAAAATTGAAATTTAATGTTTCTCGGCAACGACTACTTTGTATGTTAAAACCAAGTTGCCACGCCCATTTTTGCCCCCATACAAACTTACCAAAAATTTTAGAATTTTTTGAATTAAAATAGGTATTATTAATGCATGTATGCACCCAAATTGGGTAAAAACTCTTCTTATGTCATCCAAAGTCGAACTCAAGGTGCCACGCCCATTCCTAGGTTTAGCCCCCATACAAATTTACCGCACATTTTAGAATTTTTGTATGAAAATAGGAATTATTTATTAACGACATCCGATATCAAAAACAAAGTACCACGCCCAACACAAATTTACCGCCCATTTTTAAATTTTTAATAAAAATTTGTATTATTTATTAATTTATTTTCTCCAAATTAGGTAAAACCACTTCTTATATCATCCAATTCCAAAACCAAGATGCCACGCCCATTTTTATGTATAGCCCCATATCAACTCACCGATTATTTGTGAACTTTTGTATGAAAAATTAATTAATTTCGTCTATATATTTATAAAAGTATTTTAGCCACTGATAATCACACATAAACTATTCAAAGATTCGTGTGGCGGGTATTAATGCTTGGTTCCACTGAAGTTAACGTTATTCCTTGTTTTTTTTTAATTTTTGTATGAAAATACTTATTATTTATGTTATGAATGTATTTACTTCAAAAGTCATATTATGTCAAAATTAAGTTGCCACGCCCATTTCCGGTAAAAGCCCCAATACAAAGAAAGTAGTTATTACTAATCGATGTATTTACAACAAATTGGTTAAAAATACTTCTTATCTCATCCAATATCAAAACCAAGATACCACGCCCATTTCTAAATATAATCCCCATACAAATATACCGCCCAATTTTGTGTTTTTGTATGAAAATAGTTCTAATTTTTGAATATGTTCACATCAATCTGTGTAAAATCACTTCTACTGATATCCTATGTATATATTACCAATTTGAAAAGGATTGGGTCAATACAACATACAGACTCCATGCAAAAAATAAGTTCCATTTTTTTTTATTTTTTAAGAAAATTATTGTTACATCTTCATTTAAACCTACAAATTTTACATACGAGGTGTGTTCAAACATTATCGCGAATTTTGTTTTTTCGCGGGTTACGTATATTCGAATTTCGATTTTTTTGTGGCGTTAGGTTGGTACTCATGTCTCTCACTTATGCCGACAAGCCCGGCCATTTTGAATGTTCACTTAATTGTTGACAGCTGCTTTGCTTGCACGTGTTTTGGATCGTCTTCGATTTTTACCTATTCAAAAAATGGATCAAAGAACCTGTATCAATTTTTTTTTTCTGAATGGAATAAATGGAATAAAAATGTTGAAGAAGGCTTATGGGGACCGAGCTCTACCAAAATCAACATCATTTGATTGGTATTAATTGTTGAAAGAAGGTTGCGAATGTGTTGAAGACGAAGAGCTCCCTGGTCAACCATCGACCTCAACGGACGATGCTCACATCCAAAAAATAAAAGAATTAGTGCTTGCACACCGTCGATTAACTATGAGAGACATTGCTGATGAAATTGGCGTATCGAAAGGATCAATAATACAATTTTGAAGAATGTTTTTTGGCCTCAAACGTGTCGAGTCTCGGTTGGTAACAAAAATGATGATTTTTTTTTTTAAACTGTACTGATTTTTCGTGACTTTTTTGCCAAAAATCCAACCAATATCGTTCCGCAACCATTGTATTCGCTTGATTTGGAACCGTGTGACTTCTGGCTATTCCCAAAACTCAAGAGACCACTCCGGGGAACGCGTTTCGAGTCGATTGAGGAGATCAAAGCTAAATCGAAGAAGGCGCTGATGGCTATACCGGAAAGGGACTATTTGGCATGTTTAGAGGATTGGAAAAAACGTTGGCATAGGTGCATTACTTTAAAGGGGGCAAAATAGATATTCATGAATAAATAAATAATTAAAAAAAAAAAAACACAAAATATGCGATACTTTTTGAACACGCCTCGTATATGCTTTTGTCCTCTATCCTCTTTCAACTCCTTGATTATTATTGATCAAATAATCGGTTGATTAATTAACTATTGATTCTTGAACTAATTGATCAGTTAATTATACAAAATAATCGATTGTTTATTGATTAATCGATTATTCACACAGTTCTAATGGGTATCTGATTTAAGGCTTAAAATACAATAAATATAACAATAGTTTTCTTGAAAATATCAGACAATGATTCAAACCATATCGGTGGTGTGTACATAGAATGGTATTTGATTTTACCCAATTTGAAGTGAACACATTCATAACTAATACCTATTTTCATACAAAAATTCGAATATAGGCTGTAAGTTTGTATGGGGCCTATACCTAAAAATGGGAGAGGCACCTTGGCTTCATCTTTGGATGACATATGAACAGTTTTTACCCAATTTTTAGTGAATAGATGCATAAATAATATCTATTTTCATACAAAATTTCAAGATTGGGCGGTTAATTTTTATTAGGGCTAAGCCTTAGAGTGAGCGTTGCAGTCATTATTTAACATATAAACTACCTAGGAATGAGAAAAGCTTAAGTTTCGTTTTCCAGCTCAATATCTTTAAAAACTGAGCGAATAAATCACCTCGCAATAAACAGACGAACAGAGAGAAGGACATGGCTTGATCGACTCATCTCATCAAGATGATCAAGAATATATACACTTTATGGGTCTACGGCGTCTCCTTTAATGCGTTATAAACTTAAAGATAAACTGAATATACCCGTTTACACTATGTGTAATGGGTGTAAAAACAAGGATAAACTTAAACTTTGGTGGAACCGAAGCTCACTTACCCGAGGGCTTACATAAAATTTGACGATGGATTTGGTCAAAGTTTACATATTATCCAAGCCTGATCCTTATCGTATCGGTATTGTAAACTTGGGCGGATTTTAATTGAGTTCAAAAGATTTTTTATAGAATTTAGTAATAAGAAGAAGTGTCTCATCAAGCTGATCAGGAATATATATCAGGATGTATGTAGAATTCACAAAGAGATTTAATCGAAACATGGTTTTGAGGAGTCAAATCTAGCAGGTTCATTGCCAGCCTTATAGCCGTCAGTCCCAGTACCCAGCATATGTAGACTTTCCAACACCGGAAATACGTGGAGGTGTGTCAAAAAAACTCAAATTTAATTGACATGGATCATAGGTTGTATAGCTGTGGGCTAAGAACCCTGTTTCGGAATGTGATCTTGCGTAGATGATTATCTCCGTCCATATAGTATAAACTTTGTGTGTAGGCTACGGTATATAACAGCGTCTGCCAAGGCATATAAGGCATTTCTCTTTTAATTACGTCTGTCTATGACGTAGTAAAGTCTGCGGTTGACATTTGAAGGCATATTAAATTAAGCTATTTTATCTTCTAAAAAAAATTTAGCAAAGTAATGAATAAAATATGCTAAAATAAATGTCAAATGCAGACATTTAAAATTTTATTAATATGTTACAAATTATTACAAAAAAAAAAAAATCAGTCAACACGCGAATGGGTTTGACTTTTGAGCTGTTTTATAAATTAATCACAGACAGCAAACCGAGAAATGAATGAACTCACATAACTCCTTCCCATTTCTAAACAGTTTCTTTAATATTAAAACCAAAAAACAGACACAACGTAAAACGTAAACATAAACACAAATAAAAAGAACTAACCCCATAACCTAACCGCATTCACACCAAAAAAAGAACCCAATTAAATACAAATATAAATACAATTAAAAAAGTTTTATACCAGCATTTTTTTTGTGTGTGAAACATTGGGTTTGGTTTGGTTTATTAAAATACATAATAAAATATTTATCCGAAGTACCTTTTTTTTTTTGGAAATATTTATTTATTATTTTTGTGTTTGTGTGTAAAACCACAAATTGGTTTTTGTGAGGATTAAAATTTATTTATGTGGTAAAATATTTTTGTATTTTTTTTGTGTTTGTTTAGTCAGTTTGTTTGTTTGTTAATTTCGAAAGTGTGTTAAGTTAATTAGTTTAAAAATCCTTTTTTTTTATTTCGTAACTTCATTTTCACTTTGTTTAGAAATACAACAAAAATATATCTGCAAACATAACCGCATAAAACGAAAAAAAAAACTTCAAATCTAAAATCCACATATGCCATTTTGCCACAACATTTTTTGCTTCCAAAATCCAAATAAAATTCTATTTTGCTAAAAGCAAAAAAAAAAAAAAAAAAAAAATTGAGATGCTATACATTTGTTTTTGCTTTGGAGCCTTCACTCTGTTTTTTTTAAATTTTTGTTGGAGCACGTTTATTTCGATATCATCACTAGCAGCTACTTTGGCGGCACAAAAATACTGTCTCTATCTCTTTATTTTTCTCGGTACATAGAAACCTTAACTCTACAATATATTTTTAGTAGGTACATAGTATCTACCTAAAGCAAAATCATTTTATGCTTAGAGCCAAAGGCAAGACCAAAAAAAAAAAAAAAGATATATAAAGCGAACATTTTTAGCTAGCATTGGAATGAAAGTGGAATTTCGTTAGAAAGAATCTTGTGCGCTCATGCGAATATCCACAAATGTGTGCAATGCGCAACTTAGAAACGCTAAACGAAAATAAAGAAAAAAATAAAAAATTGGAAAAAATCTTTAGATAGTCTAAATACGCTCTGATAGCGTAACGCTTTGGATAAGGGGTTTACTGAAAACTTTTAGATAAAAAAAGCATTTACATGTAATCGTTTGAAACCAATGATAATTTAATGGTTTGATTCGAAAAAATAGTCTTTTGACTGCAATTTCATGTGGTGGTCTATTTTTTTTTCTGTTTGGAGACTTCCATTTCCGTCGTAGAATATCGATATATTATGGCAGAGTGGAAACAATTCTATGATTCTTCCTATCAAAAGTACTCTATTTTCCAGATGTTGTTCCCACAGACTTGTTTTGAGCACGGTTTACTTCTTATGTAATTTTATTTGTTCAATTCTTGGAAGAAAGAAAGAATTGCGCGCTCTACACAAAACCCGAAAGGTGCTCTGAAAATTTACAGAATAGGCGTTTATGTCAGTAATCACCTCTCTTTAATCGATCTAAATCTTTAACCGCCGAACCATTTCCTGTGAAAACAAATGAATATAATGAATCTGAGAAAAATTAATGGATGTGGCAAGTTAGTAGCTCCACTTATGGACCCATGTAATATCTTTTTCCTTTGACAGTGTCGAATCTATCCAATAGCTATAAAAAACTTTTGACACGAACTTGTTGGTTTTGAAAAATGGGCTCTGGCAGATTCCGATGCTTCCGGAATGTCGAATTTCAACGGGCGCTCGACAGGATAATTGGAGCCGACATGGAGACATTCGCGTATCTCGTAGGCACATGGAAAAATTAAGCGGAGAATTTAAGTTGAACGCTGTGAAGTAATACTTTTACCAAACTTGCTTAAAATTATTGTGTCCCAAATATTTTCGAGAGATCGAGAAATCCATACCGATCCCGAAAATAGCGGCGGTACGCAAATTGAGACCTTCCACCTTGATCAAAGAGGTTCAAAGTTTTTTCAACATTCCCGATGGGAAGATCGCAGCCTTTCGATGAGTTTAAGATTATTCTCACTGAGACACCCGTAATCGCATATCCGGACTTCATCCTGCAGACAGACGCCAGCGCTTATAGAATCAGAGCTGTGTTGGGAATTAAAAACAAGTCATCTTTTATACTAACAGGAAATTCTGAGTTGAACTGTTCAGCCACCGAAAATGAGTGCCTGGCGATTTTAAGGGAAATCAGAAAGATGAAGATTGTGATTACAGATCACCCTCACCTTGAAGTTGCTGAATACTATCAAAGTCCAGCTGGTCACATTGCGCATTGGGCGTTGGAACTCCAGTCGTATTCGTAATGTAAGAGGGAACTGAACGCAGTAGCTCATGCTTTGCAACGACAGCCAGCCAGTGGAAGTGGAAGCCACTTGCGTGACAGGACTGGAAAGGCTGTACAATGTATATGATTGGCAATGAAGATGGAGGAGGTAAAGAGGATGCCCACTCACTTCCCAGATTACACCATTCAGACCAGTAATATGTACCAACATACCGCTAGCTCCGGATATGACGATGAATGCCACACATGAAAGTTGTGTGTTATCAAATCGCTCGGAAAACTAGTCTTGCAAGATAGTCAGAACGCGCCTACCGCTGAACACTTGGGCACGCAGAAAACAAAGAGTGAGGAAGCATTTGTGAAAAGATTTAGGACGTCATAACAGTAGCGAGCAGGACATATACTGACATAGATCGCCTTCGTGCCATACGAAATGTACGGCTTTCGTCGGAACGATACCTCGATCTAAGCACGGGAACTCAATGCTGCTAGTATTTTTCGCTCGGTTTTTAAAGTGGTTCGAGATGGTGGTTGTTCGTAAAGCAACTTCGAAGTTCAAACGTAGTGATAAAAGCATTTCGGGAGCGAATTTTGGCTCAAGCGGTGTCCCAATTATTCATTATTTCGGACAACGGTACCTAATTTACCAGTCGGAAATTTGAGAAATTTCTCCTTAGTATTGGAGTGCGTTTCAAGCTATCTGAAAAATCCGGGTAACCGTACGTATAGACGATGCTGGCACAATTCGGGAAGAGTGGTACGTGCTGATTCCAGAACTAACGCTGGCCATCATTTGTAGCACATCGGAAGCAACGTGAATAAATCGATTTTCTTAGAGAATCGTTTTAAATTGATTTTTTTCAATAAATTTAACCGTCTGCGAGATAATTATAGATGTAACAATTATAGGGACATGTCACTTGGTTTGTTATTCAAAATACGTAACTAGCTAAAGAGTATTTTGTAGTCGTTCTCTTTGCCTCTTATACATTTGCATAAATGATGCTTTTTGTATGCTGCTAAAAGATTACTGCAACACCCTAAAACAAAGTTTTTTGTTTTGTTTCCCTTTTTGTTTTTCGCACACTCGAATAGGAGATCTATTTCTTTGTCATTGTTTTTTTTTTTTTTTTTACTTTTTACTTTCGAAAAAATCTAAAAACTTGAATGTAATTTAAAACAGGCAACATACGAAACGTGTGCGGGTGGCAATGACGAAAAAAATTCTAAAAATATAAAAAAATCACACAGAAGCGCGAAAAATATAGCAAATGCCTGGTTTAATGTACGCTGGCAGCACTATGAACATGAATGGGCGGCGGCGACGGCGGCTGTGGCGTGAATGGCACGTTAGCATATAGAATAAGAACGCAAAAAGAAAGGCTTCCAACGAGCATCATGTAGTGAAAATAAAGTAATTGAATTTAGAAAATAAAATAGTAGTTTTTGCATAGTAGTATGTAGTAGTCTAATAGTCAGAATACTGACGCGTTGGCATTGATAGGGTGTTGGAATTTATAGTGTTGAGAAGTATGTGAGATATTTTTTTTTATCAAGCATTTGGCATGCTAAGCGTTACGCAAAAGAGTTGATGTTGAGAGATGGTAGCTTTGGGTTGCTTTTTATAAAAATTGAAACAGATTAGAATGTATGACAATTGAGAAATAGCGGAACAGAAGGATTTAGTGGATAGCTTTTATTCTTAAAAGTTTAAAATTATAAAAAAAAAAAATTGTAAAAAATTTAAAATCTTTTCAATTTAAATTTAACTAATTATTTTGTAGCCACACAAGCGTATTTTTCTTGGTAATTAAAAAAACGAAATGTGTGCGTAATACATGGCGTATGTGGAATAATTTATTTAAATTACGTATACGCAACGTTGAATTAATGTTGTTTCCTTTTTTTTATATTATTTTTTAAAGCTGTAATTATTTTATGCTTCCGCTGTGCTTTTACCTTTTTACACCTGTCTCACATGCTATGTAGTGTGAACGAGTATTATCAGTTTGTTGGAGGGTTTGTAACGCATTAGAGGAGACATCGTACACATAAATTTAGTTTTTTCTCAGACCGACGCAATTTACATGTAGCCTCAATGGACACCTACCGCCTATTTTCGAGTTTTTATATGAAAATACTTATTATTTGTGAATGTATTCACTCCAAATTGTTAAAAACACTTCTTATGCCATCCATATTCAGTATAGCATGCAGTCCCTATATAAACTCAATATCAATCTTCCGATTTTCTTATTAATATGAGATCGATTTATTTATTGTACAGAGTAAAACATATCTAAAAGATTTCATAATGCAGTTGCGCCTGGATACCGTTCCAGAAGTATCGCAACACCTTGACCGCCAACAGCTCATGCAGCTAACACGCCGAGTTTTCCATCTTCACGCACCAATCGAAAGCCGTACTCCAGTTCTACTTTTGTTTAAATCGGAGTTGCCTAATTTCTCGCGATAGCTTCATAAATTTCTAATCAATCAATATCTTACCTGAGAGTAGCTTTATGGTTCCGTACGCTTTATGGTTTCAGTAGCTCTATGGTTCCGTTCGCTGGACTTATTAGTAACTGATTTACTGGATCTTGAGATACATAGAGGAAATAACTTAAATACACTTTCGGTTTAATGCCTAACTGTTCAGCTATTTCCTCAGTCATAATTAAACAAACTGAGGCACCATCAGTCGAAAATGAAGCATTTGCTGCTGTTATAGTTCCTTATGGATTGACATATGCTGGTCTATACTTTGCAAGGTTTTTGGGAGATGAATCACGAATGGGCGAATCGTGGACAATAAAAGCAATGCTTGTCCAAGGATTTAATCTTTTGTTGGCTTTAAGCATCAAGGAGCACATATTTCTCGAAAGACGAATAGGAACGTAAAACTTTAACTCAACTCTACCGGCCACTATGACATCGTTCCTTTTTGTATCAATGAGTCCCATTCCTGTTGTGATTGCCGCAATTAAGCTTAAACATGCCATTATATCTGTGTGTGTGCTGTATTTTCTACAAGATGGCCAACTTGAGCAGCATTTAATTATAATATGAAGGAAAAAAAAGGAGTACGGACATCACCAACCAAAACAATATCTTTCTTCTTCTTTTGGTACGATACCACAGAATGTGCTGTTTTCATTTCCAGTAAAGTTTTTAGCAATAAAATGTCTCTTGTTTTTACAGTTTGTATAGGTGTCTGATACGCTTTTTGAAAAAAATTCCCGGAATTTATGCAGAATATTCAAATTACAGATTTATTCATCCAAAATGATATTGTTCCCTTCAAAGTACTTCCCATCGATTGCAACGAACTTATGTCAGCGCTTGATTCAGCTCGCAAAACATTTCTGGAACTCCATCAAAGTCCAGCAGTACTGGCTCGGGCCTGTTGATCCGAAAACTTTTTTCTGACTAGTCTACTCGGGCAAGTCACTGACTAGTTAAGTCTTTTACAAATCCATTGCCAAGTGACTCTTTTTACATAAATTTATACAGTTTGCCTAACTCTACTGACTCATGACTAGTTAGCTGTAGGGATTTACAACTGACCCACAAGCTAGCCAGCCTCAATGTTATTTTCTATCACATTTTTACATTAAAATGTCTTGCAAAAGCTGACGCGTCCGGCTCTGCAAGATTGTGGGCTGTTGCTGATTAGTACTGTCGTCTTTGCATCAGCCAGGGGCAGGGCAGTCAGCATTATGTCGCTTCTACATCAGCCTGAGACGTTTGTTGGTCACAACTGGCTCGCCTCAGCATCAGCTATGGACAGTTTCTAAACGGTACTGGGTGTCTTTGCATGAACCTGAGACTGTTGCTGACCACAGCTGGGTCACCTTGGCATTAACCATAATGAACCATTGACTAGACTACGTTGACTAGCAAAGGTCACGTAGTGACTGTCCCATATAGCTCACCCTGTCACACATGATTTAGACTGTAATTGATAAACATGAGTTACTCGATGATATATCCAAACAGCTCGGTTTGCGATTGACCAGCACAGACCGGTTAGTGAACTACCACATGGATAAGACTATAAACTGAATTACACAGGTCGGTTATTGATTTACCCAAATGGTCCTATATGAACCGATTAATGGCTAAGCCAGGCTGATGCAGAGACGACCCAGTACTGGTCAGCAATTGTCCCAGACTGTTGCAGAGCCGGATGCGTCAGCTTTTGTAGGGCATTGAATGTAAAAATGGGTTAGGAAATAACATTGAAGCTGGCTAGCTCGTGGGACAGTGCTGACTACACTGGTCTAGTCAACTAATTAGTTCTGGTTCGATCTTCAGTACAGCTGGCTAGCCATCACCGATTATTTCGTCTGAAAAAGCACGTCCCAGTTTTAGTTTTTGAACACGATCATACAGAATAAAATCGCTGGGAGCCATATCAGGTGTATTCGACGGCTGTTGAAAAGTATTCGTTTCATTCTTGACCAAAAATTCACTGAATGGTGCAAAATCCACGAGTTTTATTCCAACAAATCCTTTCTTTTTTGGCGAATAGCTTAACGCAAACGTATCATCACGGAAAAATAATAGTTCTTATCTCTGTCTGACCTTATGGCAAAAATTCATGCTGTACATAATTCATGAAAACCATGATTATCGCTTTCTTTTTCGACAAAAAACGACGTTTTGTGGTCTTGGTTCATTCGGTGCTCTCCATTTAAATTCCTGATGACTGGATTTAATCAATATTGTGTCGGAATCGGCCTTGCAAATAAAGTCTTTGGCAATGTCAACTCGATACCTCGATATCAAAACAAGAGTTGTTTCGAATCGTTCACCCCAAACCGCCTTGCGAACTATTCAATGTTTCTTTTGTCGGGTATTTGAGCTTCGGTTCAACCGAAGATAACGTCCTTGATTCTTTTTTTTCGAACTTATAAATCTTATTTTTTACACATATTTCTTTTTTTTGTATCTTTCAACTTGTTGCCAATTTTTTTTTTCGCTTGGCTTTAAAATAATCATAAAAATGGTTTTTTCTTTTCTCTCATATAAAATAATTTTCTTCATTTCTGCAATGAGTGAGTGAAACAGTTATATATAAAAATAAAAAGAGCAAGCACTCATATATATGGTATAAATACATCAAGCTAGAGTGTCGAAATGAGTGAAAACCCAAAAAAGAAAAAAGTCCAGAACTACGAAATTTTTCATTTTCGTGTACATTTCGACTGCATGTTTCGTATGGAAAAAGTTGTTGGCCATTCATTACAATTTCGTTGCCAAGGCTTAATAAAGTTAACACACACGTACACACACATGTGTACAGTTGTAATTTGGCTTTAAGTGGCGCAGTGTGTATGTGTTTATTGTGAGTGATTACTGCTGCTCAACTGCAACTGAGTATACGAGTCTGGCTGATGTCCATTTTTTTGCTTTTTTTTTCATTTTTTTTGCGAATTTATTGCACAGCGCAGCGTAAATAAGTTGTTGTATTAACATTTTAAGCGAGGTTAAGTGATATAAACTGTTATTTATTTCATTATGTACCCTATTTGACTTGTTCAACGCCTGATGCACATTTTCTCTTCTTTGTTTACTCTTAATATTCAATTTAAAGTAGCTGCTATGGCTTTTTAAAAAAAAAAAAAAAAAATTTAAATTTATTTTCTGAAATTGTAGCCATGAAATTAATCAGAGCGTTTGATGGAATTTATGTCTGCTTCATTTGTCGATGGACAAGAATTAAATTTTGCAATTAAAACCGGTGCAGTGTTTCATTCGGAGAGAATTGGAGATATTTAACTAAAATTCCAAACTTTAGCTTTTCTCGACAACGACAAGGACAAGTTTCAAAATGAAAGTGTCGTGCCCATTTTTAAGTACAGCCCTCATACAAACTAACCGCCCATTTTATTTACTTTTTAATGAAAATAATTATTATTTATGCTTGTGTTCATTCAATATTGGGTAAAAACTTTTTGATTAGTTTTAAATTTTTATAAAAAATTGTTATCTATATATGAAAATCCCTTTTAACCGACCCAGTGACTTAAAGACTGACGGGAGCAACGACTACAGCCCAAACGGCTATATAATAAAAGTGAGCACTAAGAAGGAATTTTGGAAAATTTTGACCAGGGGTCTAATGGGGGACTTGAAACCGGAAAAGCCTGTAGTATGGTAGGACCTAGAGACTTAATATTTGGCGCATTTGAAAGGTAGTTAAAAAAAATAAAAAAAACTTTATCTTCTATGAAACCGAAGCTTAAATACCCGTCACACGAATCCTTAAAGAGTTTATGCGTGATCATCAGTGGCTAAGATAGAACTTCGAGATGGGATGGGTGGGGACATGAAAAATAGGAACCTGGATAACTAATGTTTTTAACCGGATAGCAACGTTTCTTTTTATAAACAATCAAAGAATAACATTCAATCATCTATTATCTAATTTTTAAAAATATTTTCCTCAAAAAAGTAACATGAAATGAAAAGAAATATACCATTTAATATTATTTAATATTAAAACAAGAAAAAAGTTAACTTCTGTTGGACCGAAGCTTATACCTGTTACACATCATGTAAACGGGTATATTCAGTTTGTCCAAAAGTTTGTAGAAGATATAAAGATATTATGCTGAAATTTTAAACTTAAGTTTTTCTCGGCAACGACTAGGTTAAGTTCGAAAATAAGAGTGCCACTCCCATTTTTAGATATAGCCCCCATACAAACTTATCGATTTTTTTTTCGATTTTTTGTTTAAAAATAGTAATTATTTATAAATGTAGTCGACCCAATTATGTAAAAACATTTCTTTGTCATCCAGGGTCAAAACCAGGACGCCACGCCCATGTAACGGGTATTTCAGCTTTGGTTCCACCAAAGTTAACGTTTTTCCTTGTTTCTTATAAGAACTTGACAAAATGTTGTACTTTTTGTATTTGAGCTATACCTAAAAGTGAGCGTGGAACATTGATTTTAACATAGAAAATACCCAGGACCTAGAAAAGCTTAAGTTTAAAATTTCAGCAAAATATCTTTAAAACTGAGCGAATAAATCGCGCAGCAACAAAATACGGGTTTTATTATTTTCGATACAGAACAATAGTAGAGGGTGAGCGCATGAAATATTTTTGGGACCACCCTTATAGGGCAATACCAAAAATGGATTATTTTTACTATTTTGTTTTTTTTTTGGGCCCGAGCATTAGATTTATCTTATGAATGAATTTACATTGAGACTTCAAATTCGGCGCAGTTGAAAAGTACTTCAAAAATTATTGTTTTTCGAAATTTAAAGGTTTGGGGACCCAAAATCGATTTTCTTTTAACACTTTTATACAGATAGTTCAAAAATATTTTTGATGAGTGTGAGGGGCTTCCAAAATTTGGACCTGGGGCCAAGCGGGGGGGGAACAAAAAGCCAAATTATGGGACGAGTTTTTGTGCGAAACTTTGACTAGGGATAAACGGGCCTAAAACCTATAAAGAGATGTCTTTGGAATGAATAGACCTAGATAATAGGCGGATTTGAAAAATGATATAAACTTTTGATGACGTGTCCAAGGAGTTTCTGAAGTATGTACCTGTGGCCCAGCGAGGGACACAGAACCGAATAATTGTTAAAAGTATTTTTTTTTTTTTTTGTATATTCAAAGTACAATACAAAAAATAAATAAAATTTCGTATAATCTATAGACTTAATATAAGGCTCTTTTTGAGTTCAATTTTAATTTATCATTCGCTGGGCGGACAGACGCCAGACTAGGCAACATCGACTCTTCTTTCACTACTTAATAAGAATATATAGTATTGAGATGACAAGTAGAACAAAAAAAATCATTTTCTAAAATTTTCAAGAAAATTATTGTTACAACTTTAATTTTAGATTAAGATTTGATGCCAACATGGTTACAGCACCCCCAATCTCATTGCCCACACCACTGTCTTTATCTACGCCAATGCCTTTTGCGTTATCAATTGACGAAGTAAACGCGTCTAGAATTACAATGATAAGAACGCGCTTCTGACTCTGTACATTATTTCGTTTCTTATCTCAATTTGGTGACTAAACTAAGCTACTGATAAGACCGATTCAAAAATCTTTTTTAACATAATTGAAATAAGCATGTGCAGTCCGATTGGTCGTTGTTTATTATTTTTGGTTTTTCGCATTTAATGAAAACATTTCTTAAGAAACAAATTTATGGTTCCTAGAGCATAAGTCAAACTACTCAAAATAATGTAAGCTATTGATAAGACTTAATACAATCAATTTTGCTTGTTTGTATAAAATAATAAATATGAGAAACATTGTAGAATAATTTTAGTTCGTGTTTAATTTTCAACAAATAAAGTTGGACAACTCAATAATTCGTATTTTAGTGGTGCAGTTGGTAAACCTAGTATTTCTCCAAGAAATATTACTCAAAAAGTGAAATTAACAAAAAAAGACAAGTCTTCGACTGAAAAGATCAAAGAGAACTTACTAACTTAAATCCTGACAAAAAAAAGTGAGAAAATAGAATCATAAATAAATCAAAATAGGGAAATAAAATCCTGAAATTACCAAGGAAGACAAATCCTCGAGTAAACTTACGAAAGAAATTAAATCTTGAAAATAATCATAAATAACCACAAATAAACCAAATAAAAAGTCCTGAAAAAAAATATTAAATATAAACATTTCCAGCTGATTCCCAATACCGGACCCAATAAAAAATGGAAAAATAAAAATGAAAGTCAAGTAAAAATTAAAATAAACCAACAACAATAATAAATATAAATCAACAATAAATAATCAATCACAAATGATAGATAGCATCTTGAGATCATCAATACTACTACTAAACGTTATTACACTGGCAAAAAGGAACGGAACCATCACTACCAGCAACATTGCACATTATGGCTACAGATATGAGAGAAATATGTTTTGATCCAATGAGGTATATAAAAATGATGAACCCGTACGCCGGAAGCAGTGCAGCAGATTTAGTTAAGTTTATAGAAAAAGTAAGAGTGTTAGAAAATTTATTAGCCGAATATACAGCGGCAACAACACAATTTAGGGATAGGATAATAGGGAACACCAATTGAGAACATCCATATAAGCTTGGGACTAAGATAAGATAAAAGAGGTTTTAACTAGTAACGTATCTGCAGATTAAAGAAGAGACAGAGATTAAAAAATAGCTTTGCAAACTTAAATATCAATTATAATTCATCATAACAGATAAACCGGCAGATTGAAACCGGAACTTAATTAGAAAGAGTCTTTAACATTTTAACCCCAAAGTGCAGCTAATATAATGATGTTAAGAGACATTGTATTTTTTATAATCTTCATGTTAGCGTTTCCTAGTGTCTCTAGATATACATTCTGTTTTGTAGGACTTATTTCAAATTTTTTGCTAAATCGGTTCTTATTTATACATCATCTGTTATTTTTAAGTATTTCTGTTTCTTCATATTCTGAATGTTTATTTCCACCTTTGGAATTTTGCATTTTCTTCCTTCAAATTCGATAGCCAAATTAATGGTTTATTTATGGTCTGTTTCGAATTTAAATATTTTCCATATTTATAAGGTCGGAAATATTTACAAGCCAATAATTATTTTTCGAATAATTAATTTCGTCGGCGATGGGTTGACCGTACCGTGATAAAACAGCACCCAACGTCGATGGCTTCTGTTTTAGTATAGAAAACTCTATTAAGAATCTCTGAAAAACTTCTTCTTCTTCTCTGGATTTTAAGTTAAAATATTTTAAATTGATTGGATATTTCGTGAATTGAATCTAAGTGTTCTTCGACACTTGTGATAAATATTAATACTATATATCATCCATGTATACGACACATATTTTATTAATGAATGGTTTCAAGATGTAGTTCATTCTGAAGCATTCTTTAAACCGAATGGCATTCTAATGCTGTTTTATGACCAATATTGTGAAATATTAAGTTTTACCCAACTTATCAAATATATCTTATTTATTTGAGTTAGGAAATCCTTAATAATGATTTGATTAAGTTTCTTATAATCTATAACTATTCTTTATTTCTTTATCCCTGAGTTGTCTATTTTCTTTGGAACAACCCATAAGGATGAATTATGGTAATTTAGATTCTTGTATTATGACCTGATCTAGCATTTCTGTAATTTGTGTTTTTTTTTTCGATATGTATTTCAGGGTGTTTATATCTGTCATACTAGTTTAGATTGTATAATTATTTTCTTTTTTAAAAAACAAATCTTTATTTTAAAATTCGTTCCTCAATTTCTGTGTTCTGTTATTCAAATTCTACTAAGCTATGAATTTTATCTGTCAATGGGTCTATCCATACTAGTTAAGATTGTATAATTATTTTCTTTTTTAAAAAACAAATCTTTATTTTAAAATTCGTTCCTCAATTTCTGTGTTCTGTTCTTCAAATTCTACTGAGCTATGAATTTTATCTGTCAATGGGTCTATCCATACTAGTTTAGATTGTATAATTATTTTCTTTTTTAAAAAACAAATCTTTATTTTAAAATTCGTTCCTCAATTTCTGTGTTCTGTTCTTCAAATTCTACTGAGCTATGAATTTTATCTGTCAATGGGTCTATCCATACTAGTTAAGATTGTATAATTATTTTCTTTTTAAAAAACAAATCTTTATTTTAAAATTCGATCCTCAATTTCTGTGTTCTGTAATTCAAATTCTACTAAGCTATGAAGATATTCCGTTTAACCTACGATATAGTCTTCTCTTAGTCTTGGTATTTGTGCTATCAGAATTTTGAGTTCATTATTTTTGAAAGTAATTTGTGCTACCAAAGTCATTATGACATCGTTACATATTATTCCTTCAAAATGTTTTTCCTTAGAAATTTTTATGACAAGTAGTATCTCATAGTATAGTTATTTATATTAAACTCCTTAATATATATTTATTTGCAATTATTCTATGCCTGAAGCTGGTAATCGAAAATTCTCTACTTGAAGTTCGTCTAGCTTCGTGAGTTTATGTTCGGTTATATTTGTTACCCGTGATCTTCAAGTTTCGTTTCTTTACTTAGTCTCTTGTGATTGCCTATTATTGTTGTTTCTGGTACTAGTTCTGTGTGTTATGATGATTGTTATAACTATTGTTGATTATTATTATAACCAGAGTTATGGTTGTGATCATTGTTATTACCATTATTCCTATAATGATTTATATTTGGAACATGGTAGTTATTATTATGATTATTTTGTCTTTTATATTGTATCTGTTATAATAAAATTGAAATTTCTTTAGTCTAGTCCAGTTGCTTTGTTCTAATTTTTGATTAGCTTATGTTAAGGTTAATGTCTCTCGCTATCACAATAATAGCTGTGCACTAGGGGATATTTTCTCTTAAAAATATTATGGATTGTTTCCTTATTTAATTCGGGTTTCCTATCTGCCCAATTATCCATTGTCAAATTATGAGTCACTGTACAATTGGTTTATACTAAAACATTTTAATCTTTCTGCCTGTTCTTTAATCTGCAGATACGTTAACTTTTCACCAAAACGAGTAGTTAAAACCTACGTCATCTATTGACGACGAAAAGATAAGACCGCGCTTCTGATTCTGTTCATTATTTCGTTGCTTATCTTACCAAGCAACTGATAAGAACTTTAATTGATTCGATTCAGTAATCGTTTTTAACCTAATTGACCAATGCATTTGAAGAACCGATTGGTCTTTAGCTGCAGTTGTCGCGTCACTTTATTAGTTTAATTATTTCTTTTTGGTCTTTCGCATTTAATGAAACAAATTTCTTAAGAGACAAATTTTTGCTTTCTAGATCATAAGTCAAGTTTCTCAAACAAAATTTATGCTACTAAAAAGATTTAATACAATCAAATATGTTTGTGTATATAAAATTTTAAATAAGAAAAACATTTTAGTTTGTATTAAATTTCCAACAGATAAAGTTGGACTAATCAATATTATTATTATAACTAATCCCTTAATATAATTATATATTTAAAATTATTGTTATTTATATATAATATTTTAATTATACTTTATATAAAAATAAAATTTTTAACGAACAATTTTTTTTTAATTTTTACGGAAAAACTTAGTTCAAAATAAATGTTCTTTATATTATAATAATAAGTTATACAAAAAGGTCAGTAAAAGTATTTATAAATATTATTTTATTAAATACTAGCGACCAGCCCCGGTTTCGCACGGGTGCAATGCTGATAGTAAATACACTACAGAAAAACTGTAAACGTTGTACATAAAAACATAGCAGCTGCTCCGGCTTCGCGCAGGTATAAAATATATAGCCTATGTCACTCACTGAAACAATGATTAAAATCGATTCAGTAGTTTTGATTTTTGTCATTACTGCCCGTGGCCTGCATGCGTTAAATTTGAAGTAAAACAATTCCCCTTTTCCTATACCATGAAGATTTCCTGCTATCTTTGGAATATCCAAATTCATACAATCCATTTGTACTTATTTACTTTTTACATTTTTACCTATTTATTTTATTTTTACAAAACAATTAATGTGTTACAGAATGGCTTTATATACAACGTTCACAGAAGTTACTCTTGAAAGAGCGACATACAGTTGGCCATGTGAAGAACAGTCAACGCTCAAATTTAAACCTGCAACGTTGAAGGTTTGACCCTGCGATTTATTAATGGTCATTGCAAAAGATGTCTTTACCGGAGACTGTAAACGTTTAAATTGGAAGGGTAAATCCGATGGTATCACTATTTAATGAATGTTTTTATAAATATAAACATTCCTCTTCAATCCTCTATCTAATAAAAAAAAACGCATCGAAATCCGTTGCTTAGTTTTAAAGATTTAAGCATACAAAAGGACAGATAAATCGACTTTGTTTTATACTATTTGTCCGGTCAATTTAGACAAAAAAAATGCTGGTCAAATAACAATAATTCCCGTTGCTAAAACTTGTGGAGAGCTTGGGTTAACCATTACAAATAAAGTCTTAAAAATTCCCATCGATCCTATGTGTGCTTCAAAAGTTTTTCGCGGTCAAAGGTCAAAATTTCAGTTTTTTTTTTTTAACTTTTCTCGAAAACGGTAAGTTTTATAAAAAAAAACCCTGAAGCCAAATTGTAGACCTTGAAGTTCGCTAAAAATACAAACCCGCACGCAAAAAAAAAAAAAAACACTCACATTGTCATGACAGTTACTGGAGTAGGCCTACAGGGGAAACGGTAAACAAAATACGCGCCGAATACTCTACCTCACAGGTGGCGTGGAAATGTGTGCATATCGTATATAATGTTACTCTTAAAATCGAGATATCTCAGGAATGGTAACACTTAGGAAAAAAATCATTAAGATCAATTTTGTAGAGAATTTTAAAATCTACAACTTGGCTTCAGGTTTTTTTTTTTTTTTATAAAACTTACCGAAAAGTCCAAAAAACCAAAAACTTTGACCTTTGACCGCGTATAACTTTTGAAACACACATAGGATCGATGGGGATTTTTAAAACTTTATTTGTAATAGTAAGCCCAGGTCTCTACCAATTTTTGGCTTTCCGGGAATTATTGTTATTTAAAATGTCTATATTGACCGAACTATGTTATATGTAGTGATTACAATTTGGTAATATAATTTTAATAAATTTATAATTAAAAAGTATTATTTCAAAATTAAAAATTAAAAAAATATAAAAAAATATTTCCAAATTATTCATCTAGTGAACTAATTTTTGATCGAATGCACTGCGGTGTTCTATTAAACCAGATGTTCTGATTAAGGAAGTCAATAATTTTTATGAGTATAATAGAAGTAACAAATAAAGAGAGATCTGAATGATGTCCACCAGGTGTTTTTGTGTTAAACTTCTGCTTGTATAGACTATGACCAGTTGATCCATCCAATCCATAATTGCAAACTAATTTCATTTTAGAAATACACTGAAACTGCTTGAAAACGTCGGATTTTAATTTTATTATTCGATGTGCAATATGATCTAAAAGTGGTTGTAATGACAGTAGTTTCGATTACTTCTATACCCATGGGCCGGCACTGTAACTTAGCTTCCATTACTTGATTATATCTTGGATATATGTCGCTCTGATGGCTATTATTCAAAAGCCTAGTGTTTTTATATTTTGATTTAAAAGGGAATATTCCAGAAGGTAAGCTAAAACTTGATCTGGAGTGAGTAGCGTGGGCTCTCGCATTTTTGAGTTGTGTAAGATAACGTTGGGCGTCCAATTTGTTGTGGTGTCTTAGAATTCCCATCGACAGTAATTGTTATTTTGATGAGAATGCTTGGACATAAATCGATCGAACATTTGGTTGCATTTCGGCAATTCCTTTTATTAATGGATTCAATATTACTATTTTTTTTATCAATTTCTCTTTTTTTATCACGTTCCAGGTTATCGATGTTAATTTTACTGCAAATCCAGTCTGAGACACATTTTATTTGTCGATTGTTTGCTGTGCCAAATATCGAGCAGGTCGCTATGCCAAAATCGAACTTGCCTGAATATTATCAAATAAGTGAAAAATGGGCCAAAACGGGCCAAAGTTATAACTTTGCGATTCAAGAAGACATATATAAGTACATACTGACGAAAACAGTTGGTCTCAGCAGGCCTCAGAACATTAGTTAGATTCAACGAAACACCTTGGACGATATATAGTTTTCTACAAAAGTACACATGAAATGTACATTTCACAACTCTTCAATCCTAAGACTACACATAAAAGCACCATTATTGACCATTATTTTCATTATTTTGCTGAATTGATTTGAAAAAATTTTCTCGCGTATAACACTCAAATGTAAACAAATAATTGTGGGGCAAATTTTTCTTCATATTCAGCTGATCGATGGTTCACACTCAAAAGCTCAGAAAAAGCTTTACTTAAGCTTTTCAAGCTTTTTTATACCCGCCACACACAGTGTAAAGGGTATATCCAGTTTGTCTGATAGTTTGTAACGCATTGAAGGAGACGTCGTAGACCCCATAAAGTATATATATTCTTGATCAGCACGAGGAGACGAATCGATCAAGCCATGTCCTACTGTCCGTCTGTCTGTCCGTCTGTCTGTCCGCCCGTCTGTCTACCTGTTTATTTCTTCGCATTTTTTCGATGAAGATATATAGATAATAGGCCGAAATTTGGTACTTAAGGTTTTCTCGGCAACGACTACTTTGTATGTTAAAACCAAGTTGCCACGCCCATTTTTAGGTGTAGCCCCCATACAAATTTACCGAAAATTTTCGAATTTTTGTATGCAAATAGTTATTATTTATGCATGTATTCACTCCAAATTGAGTAAAAACTCTTTTTAAGTCACCCAAAGTCGAAACTAAGATTCCACGCCCATTCTTATTTATAGCCCCCATACAAACTTACCGCCCATAATAGGTATTATTTGTGAATGCATTCACTCAAAATTGAATAAAGACACTTCTATTGACATCCAATATCAAAAACAGAGTACCACGCCCATTTTTTATGTAGCCCCACACAAATTTACCGCACATTTTCCAATTTTTGAATAAAAATTGGTATTATTTATGAATTCTATTTACCCCAAATTGGGTAAAAAAGACTTCTTATATCATCCAATTCCAAAACCAAGATGCCATGCCCATTTTTATGTATAGCCCCCATACAAACTCACCGATTAACGTTTATCCTTTTACTTTAAGAATTGAATAGCAAAAATACGATACACTTGCATCCAAATTTCGACTTTATGCCAAAAAAAAAAAAAAAACACAAGAAAAGGGTTAGCTTCGGTGCAACCGAAGCTCAAATACCCACCACACAAAATTTTAATTAGTTCTTCTATGATCATAAGTGACGTAGATTATTTTCCGCAAAGTGGTTGGATGGGGACATCTCAAGTTTGGGCTCATATTAGAAGTATATATGTAAACTTTTAACATAACATAACAAAATTTTCTTGGAAAAATAAAAAAAGTGGAAAATAAGTTTGTATAGGGTCCTGTATGTTATAAAGGGCGTGACCCGATCCTTGTCATATCGGTAGATCTTTCAGAGGATGACAGTAGGAGCGGTATATTTGTATGGGGAAAAAATAAAAAAATCGAGAATGGGTGGTAAGTTTGTATGGGGGCTATACCTGGAAATGGGCGTGGCACCTTGATTTTGATATTAGATGACTTTAGAAGTTTTTCCTTATTTGAACGTTGAATACATTCATAAATAATAGACTATTTTCATACAAAAAATTAGTAAAAAACGGTAAGTTTGTATGGGGGCTATACCTAAAATGGGCATGGCACCTTAGTTTAAACATACAAAGTTGTCGTTCCCGAGAAAACCCTAAGTTTCAAATTTCAGCTCAATATCTTAATATCTTCACCGAAAAAAATGGGTAGAAATAAACAGACAGACAGACGGACATGGCTATATCGATTCGTCTCGTCGATGCCTCCTTTAATGCGTTACAAACTTTCCGACAAACTGATAATACCCTTCAAGTTATGTGTGGCGGGTATAAAATCAACGAATTTTCGACCATAGTGCATTCTAAAAAAAAACTTTGTAATATATTACACAATTGAATCGTGCGAACTGTTAGCTGTGGACGTTTAATCAAAATGTTCAATTGTTTATGTGTGGTGTTGAAAATTAAAAATATCTTATCAGTTCGGCTCTAGATATCGACACGAACGGTTCGTGTATACAAATAAATCAATTCATAAAATCGGTTAATGTAAATATATCTAATCAGTTGCATTGTGAAATACAAATAAAAAATATTAAATGATGAAACAATTAACAAATTTGCAATAAAAATGAGCCATAGAATATATGCTTTCGGTTTGTTCCTAATAATATTCAACTACTCGCTTAATTTAGCTGCAGCATATAACTATTTAATTATATTGCACACTATACCGCGTGCACACTACAATGTTGGCTTTGCACTGGCTAAAGGACTTGTTGATGCCGGACATACGGTAACACTTGTGTCACCTTTTCCACAAGAGCAATCGATCGTTGGCCTGACGGATTTAGCCATTTTTGTTAAAACAAGAAAATGTAAGTTTGACTTCTCGATACCTCCTTGGCAAATAAAAGTTTAAACCGTGTTCTTGACTTGAATTTCTATGGTAATATAACGTAACACATAGGAATATAAAAACATTTTAGTCTATAAAGAAGAAAGTATTAGTCGGAACCTAAGCTTTCATATCCATGACAAGTATTTTTGAATAGTTTACTATATTGTGTTAGATCTCGGATGTAGGGGATCAATGGTCTCAGGTTTAGGCACACTATTGTTATCAATTTTGAGCTAAAATGCCATGTTTAAGAGGAGATCGATATGGTCAAATCAGGTGTTTGTCAGGCCCTTTGCCAAAAAGAAGAGGTGAGGCACCTTGGATTTGTTAATATTTAATATTAAAAGGGCTTTTACCCAATTTGTAGTCAAAACATAACTAAATAAGGACCAATTTCATACAAAAATTCGAAAATGGGCGGTAATTTTGTATACGGCTATACTCAAAAAAAAAAAAGAAATGTTGCCTTTTTTTAACATTGGATGACTTTCGAAGTGTTTTTACCCCATTTGGAGTGAATACATTCGCACAAAAATTCGTAAATGGGCGGCCATTTCTGTATGGGGGCTCCCCCAAAAAATGGGCTTGGCACTTTCATTTTCCAACTTGACCTGGTTATTCCCGAGAAAAGCTTAAGATTCAAATTTCAGCTAAATACCTATAGTAGTCTCCGAGTAAATCGCGTCGAAATAAACAGACAGACGGACAGTCAGACACACAGACAGACGTTCAAAGTGATGAAAACATATGCCAAATCATTTTTTTAACAAAAGGAAAAAAATATATTTGCCAAATAATTGGTGCTCTTTTTTTTTTTAAGACAATTATAAAAAACCAAAGCGTTTGGAAGTCGCTTTCGCGGAACGTAAACATAGCTTTTGATAAGCACTAAAATTGGTGCTACTTATGATTTTGGTTCCCTTCTTAAGATAATTATAAAAACCAAAGCGTTTGGAAGTCGCTTTCGCGGGGAACAGTTCAAACATTGATTTCAGCGAAACTTGTGGGAATATTTTAATGCGAATAGTTTTAAAATGTTATGAATTGATGCATCTCTCTAATGTTCTTTAAACGATTCAAAAATATTAAGAAGTTTTTTTATTTAATTTTAATCAGGGTCACACGCTATAGGTCGCACGCGATTTTCATCATACTTTTTATACCCGCCACACATAGTAAGAAGGGTATTATCAGTTTGTCGGAAAGTTTGTATCGCATTAAAGGAGGCATCGGAGACCCCATAAAGTATATATATTCTTGATCAGCACGAGGAGACGAATCGATCAAGCCATGTCCGACTGTCAGTCTGTCTGTCCGCCCGTATGCCTGTCTGTTTATTTCTTCGCATTTTTTCGATGAAGATATATAGATAATACGCCGAAATTTGGTACTTAAGGTTTTCTCGGCAACGACTACTTTGTATGTTAAAACCAAGTTGCCACGCCCATTTTTAGATATAGCCCCCATACAAACTTACCACTTTTTTCGATTTTTTGTAAGAAAATAGTTCTTATTTTCGAATGTATTCACTTCAAATTCGGTAAAAACACTTCTAAAAGCATCCAGTATGAAAACCTAGGTGCCACGCTCATTTTTTAGGTATAGCCCACATACAAAAATTGCTCCCATTTTTTAGTTTTTGTATGAAAATAGTTCTTATTTATGGATATATTTACTCCAATCTGTTATAAAATCACTTCTATTGTCATCAAATCAATATGCTACCGATATGACAAGGATCGGTCCCCTATAACTTACAGACCCTGTACAAACTCAACTCATTTTTTTTTTCAAGAAAACGATTGTTTTATATGCATTTTTGCTTGAAATTATACATATATGCGTCTTAATTGAGCCCCAACCCCTTTGCTGAATAAAATCTAAGTCACTGATGATTCTACATAAACTAATGAAAGTTTCGTGTGGCGGGTATTTGAGCTTCGGTGCTACCGAAGTTAACGTTTTTCCTTGTTTTATTTAACAGATGTGGAATCTAGTAATCAAATAAACATTATGGATATGGCAGACAATTATCTAATAGAGAATTTTTTCACATTTCATCAATATGGACTAAAACTAACAAGATTATTATTAGATGCGCCCATAATAACAAACTTAATGAATAATAATCAAACTTTTGATGCTGTTATCTGTCAAATATTTCTCAACGAAGCACATTATGGGTTTGCTGAATATTTTAATGCATCGCTAATTGGTTTAAGTACTTTAGGTGCCACCACTTGGAATGCAGATATGGTGAATTAAGTTTAAATTAATTTTTTACAATAACTTATTATCATATATATTTTTATTTTCGAAATCAGGTTGGCACACCCTCACCAAGTTCATATGTGCCACATGTTATGCTCAATTACAGCGATCAAATGTCATTATTGCAACGCAGTCTTAACTTTGCATTTCTCATATTGGAACGTATTTTCCTCGACAGTTATTATTTACCAAAACAGCAAAAAATCTATGAAACATATTTTCCAAACAATAAAAAAACATTTAATGAAGTTCGACGCAATGCTGCTTTGGTTCTCTTAAATCAACATTTTTCATTGTCATTTTCAAGACCATATTTACCGAATATGATTGAAGTTGCTGGCATGCATATTGAAACCGAACGTACACCGCTGCCACCGAATATTGAAGAATTTATAAATGGTGCAACAAATGGCGTTATCTATTTTTCAATTGGTTCAAATTTGAAAAGTAAAGATTTAGCGCAAAAAAAAACTTCAAGAGATTTTAAAAACATTTCGAACACTAAAACAACGTGTCTTGTGGAAATATGAGAATAAGAAACTACCAAATAAACCAGAGAATGTGCTTATAAGCGATTGGTTGCCACAACAAGATATATTGGCGCACGAAAAGGTGCTTGCATTTTTTACACACGGTGGGCTTCTGAGCATAACCGAAACAATTTATTTTGGAAAACCCATAATAGGCATGCCCGTTTTTGGTGATCAATTTATGAACGTGCAACTTGCTAAAAAACATGGTTATGGTCTATCCGTAAACTTTAAAGATTTCACTGCTGTACAACTAAAAGTGGCTATTGAAAAAGTTATAAATAATCCACAATTTACGGAAAATGCACATAAAATTTCGAAAAGATTTAAAGATCAAATGGTATCACCATTAAAACGCGCAGTATACTGGATTGAACATGTTACAAGACATGACAAGGATGACAACTATTTAAGAAGTACTTCACAGGATTTAAATTTTATACAATATCATAATTTAGATGCTATGCTTATTGTGTTTGGTATTATATTATTTATTAATTATATTATATTATTAGGAATTTGTTATATATTTCGAAAGTTATTTAAACGTAAAGTAGTACAAAAAGGAATAAAACTTAAAGTATTGTAAAAATAAAAACAAATTGAACAATAACCTGATTTTTAAACATAGAATACGGAACTTTTGTTCTATTCATCAAATACTAAAAGACGAAAAAGACGAAAATTGAGATCTGGATCTAGAGCTGATTTATCTCTCTTTTTTCATTTAGAGAGCTTTTCCATTTTCGATCATATCTGTGTGTCTTTTAAGGCAAACGGAATTTTTTTTTATACCCACCACACATAGTGTGAAGGATATTATCAGTTTGTTGAAAAGTTTGCATTAAAGGAGACATCGGAGACCCCATAAATAATAGTGACGAATCGATTTAGCCATGTCCATCCGTCCGTCCGTCTTCTTCCACCGTCGGTTTCTTTCATCGGAAAGATTTAAAGATATTGACTTGAAATTTAAACTAAATCGCTTTGTGATCCTAGGCAGTTTGTATGTTAGAACCAAGATGCCACGCCCATTTTAAAAATACCTCCCATTCAAACTTACCATTTTTTAAAATTTTATACCCTGTACCCGAAGGAGGAAAAGGGTATATTAGTTTGTACGAATGTATGTAAAGCAGACAGAAGGGGCAAGATAGACCCTATAAAGAATATATATTCTTGATCAGCATTTGAAGGGGAGTCGAACTGGCTTTGTCCTGTCCGTCCGTCTGTCCGTCTGTCAAGCTGTCTGCCCGTATGAAAACAATTATCTCGGGACTATAAGAGGCAGAGCTTTCAAAATTGAAACTTATACTCTCCTAGGCCGTCAAGTGTGCACTTACAAACGGTTTTTCTCTAGACCCATTTAAGGGGTACCCCCATACAAATGTACCCCAAAATTTTGGATTTTTGCATAAAAACGTCATTGTTTTTTATTCTAGGGAAGTTCAAATTTAGTATGAATTATGTCTATGATAGTCCCAATAAAATATCCCAATATGGGTAGGACCAACAAAATTTTAGGTATAGCCCCCAATACAAATTTACCCCAAAATATTGGGTTTTTACATAAAAACGTCATTGTTTTTTATTCTAGAAAATTTAATTTAGTATAAATTATGTCTATGATAGTCCCAATAAAATATCCCAATATGGGTAGGACCAACAAAATTTTAGGTATAGCCCCCATACAAATTTACCCCAAAATATTGGGTTTTTTTACATAAAAAACGTCATTGCTTTTATTCTAGAAAATTTAAATTTAGTATAAATTATGTCTATTGATAGTCCCAACGCAAATGAACGAATATGGGTAGGCCCAACAAAATTTTAGGTATAACCCCCATTCAAAGATATACTCGATTTCTTAAGTTTTTCTATGAAAATTAAATTCAATGATGTATGGTAGTCAAATAGAACCTAACTTAAGTACATATAGATTGGGTAAAGGGTATCTTGCAGTCGAGCATACTCGACATCAGCGTTCTTTCTTGTTTTTTATGAAATTAGTTTTTTTAATAATGTATTTACTACAAATTGGGTAAAAATGCATTTAACGGCATCAAATTCAAAGGAAAGTTGCCGCCCATTTTTAAATGTAGCCCCCATTCAAACTAACCATTTTTAGATTTTTGTATGAAAATAGTTATTTTTATGAATGTATTTACTACAAGTAGGGTAAAAACACTTCTACTAGCATCCAATATCAAAAGAAAGGTGTCACGCCCATTTTTTGATAGGGCCTCATAAAAGTCTAGCGTCCATTTTCCGGATTTTGTATGAAAATAGTTCTTGTTTATGGATTATTCCTCCAATCTGGGTAAATCACTTCTTTTCCTCCCATCTGTAGTAAATCTTCTACTGTTAACCTATAAATGTGCTACCGATATTACAAGGATAGGCCACTATAACATAAAAACTCCATACAGACTCACCTTCCATTTTCATTTTTAGGAAATGTAAGTTTAGAAAATGAACGTATGGCGGGTATTCGAGCTTCGGAGCAACCGAAGTTAAAGTTTTTGCTTTTTTTTGGCGCTCTGTTTTTTTTCCGCTGCATTTGTAAAACAAATTTCTTATCAATAAAAAAACAAAAATTTTTTAGGCGCTCAGGTTTTAAAACGGTTACACATATTATGAATGGGAATTATCAGTTAATTGAATAGATTGTTATGCATTTTAGGAGGCATCTTATACCCAATAAAGAATTTATATATTCCTGATCGAAATCGTTTACTTGTGCCTCTGTTTTTGCTACGCGATATTGGGCTATGTACAATTAAAAATTGCTTTTGTAAATGAAAACCAAGGTGCCACGCTTATTTGGATTATCAGTCCTCATACAAACCTACCGCTCATTTTCAAATATTTAAATGAAAAAAGTATTTCTTATAAAAATAATCAGCCAAAATACCCGCCCTTGCTATGGTGTCGCAAATAGTTACTTTCAAATAATTTTGTGACACCAACCAGCATTTCCCAGAGCCCAATTTTTTATTCAATCATACTTTACCTTTCCTTAATATCCAATTTATGTATCAAAATTCACTTGATAATAAAAATTTGCTCACGTCCCAATATTTTCCTGTCAAGGGATTGAGATATTTAAAATCTTTGAATTTTAGAACTGGTATTTTTAACATCTGGAATTATTAAGGAGGAAGAAATATTTCGTAATTTCTCAATTTTCTGCGCAATTCTATTAAAACAAACTAGGTGCAGTTATATAAAGTGATGTTTAGTGCTCTTTCTCGCTCAATTTGTTTCGTACCTACGTCAGTCATGGTTAAGAGCAAACTAGTAAAGCAAAGCGAAGAAATAAATAAAAATATTTCTATTTCTTTTGTAGTTTAAAAACATTTATTCTCGCACGCTAGCATTGCAAGGTACCAATGCTTTGCTTGGCATAACCTTTTAAAATTGTACCTTATCTATAATTTTTAGTCGGCATCATATTAACTAAAAAATTTCTTATCAATAAACTTTTAATTTTCGAATCTAATTTTTTGCATTAAATCCAAAAGTAAAATTTAGTTTTCCGTGAGATATCAAAACGCACGGTTTGTATAAATACGTCACCCTATACAGTCCTAGTCAGTCTGCGTTTCTTATCTAAACAATAACAATGTGACGCATCGATTAAACTAACTGACACATTTTATGGAAATAAAATAAAATTAATAAACCATCAAAAAAAAGTAGGCGTTGACAATTTTTTTGAACGGCTTGTGACTATTTAATTGTATTTTTTCTTTTGTCAGTTTATTTTTGCTGTCACTTTTAATATGCCTTATAAAAAAGTGAGGGTAATTTTTGTTTGTTTGGCGTCATATTTTACTATATGTATTGCCCTCAAAGGAAAAAACACAGCGCAGGTTGCTAATAAGTGGCGTGATTTGTATGGTGATAAAGCCTTAAAAGAAACACAGTGTCGAAGTTGGTTTGTCAAATTCCGTTCGGAAGATTTTTCACTCAAAGACAAGCCACGTTCATGTCGCCCAAGTGAAATTGATGATGACGATACCAAGGCTTTAATCGAATCGGGTCGCCATGTAACTGAGCGTGAGATTGGAGAAAAGTGTGAAGATACGAACTCAACCGTTCATAATCTATAAACGCCGTTTGGACTGGTACCACATGAATTGAAAGAAATTCTTTTAAGCGAATCATAACGGGAGATGGAGAATAGACAATTTCACCATAAATCGAAAACGATCAGTAAGTCGCATGATGAAGTGCCACACACCACTTCAAAGGCTAATAGCACCAAAAGAATATTATGCTGCCAGTTTGGTGGGATTGGAAGGGTGTGGTATATTTTGAGTTGCTTTCAAGGAACCAAACGATTAATTCGGATGTCTACTGTCAACAACTGACAAATTGAATATAGCCATCAACGAAGAGGCCACAATTGGTTAATGGTAAAGGTGTCATATTCCACCAGGTCAACGCTAGACCGCATACATCTTTAGTCACTCGCAAAAAACTGAGAGAGCTTGGCTGGTAACTTTTGATGCATCCACCATGTAGCCTTTACCTGGCACCGACAGACTACCAGTGTGTTTGGTAAATCTTTCCAAATCCTTTGCAGATAAACCCCAGCAGTTCTATGAACGTGGAATACCGATGATGCCGAAAGATGGCAAAACGTCATCCAAAAAATGGAAAATAGATAATTGATTAATGGTCATTCTAAAATTTAAAAAAAAATTATTTACTTTTTTCCGGTTTCTTTTGGGGCAACCCAATAGTTCATTTTTTAAAATCAAAAACAGCAAATCCTGCGCACAGCCCTGGTAACTTGGTTCTATCCTTTGCGACCTAATAAAAAAAAGATGTAGACAAAAATAAAGATACAAATCTGACTAAAAAACAAGGAAAAACATTAACTTCGGTGGAACCGAAGCTAAAATACCCGTCACACGAATCTTTAAATAGTTTATGTGCGATCATCAGTAGCTTAAATAAGTTTATAAATAAATATTAAAAAATAATTACTTGTTCGTACATTTGTTCAAAAGTTTGTATGGGGACTATAGCTATAAAAAGGCGTGGCACCTTGTTTTTGATATTGATGACATAAGAAGTGTTTTAACATACATTACTAGGTTTATTACCAACAAAATGTAAAATATTCGGTAAGTTTGTATTAGGAATATACTTAAAAAGGGGCGTGGCACTTTCTTTTTGACTTTGCTGGGTTTTCCGAGTTAGTTTCAAACTTCAGCTAAATATCTCCAGTAGTCTCGAGTACATCGCGTTGAAATAAAGAGACAGACAGACTGGCATAGCTAGATCGACTTTTTCATCGAGCTGATCAAAAATTTATATGAATACTTTGTGGGTCAAAAGTTTGTAACGCATGAAAGTAGTCACTGCAGACACCATTAAGTATATAAATTTTTGATCAGCTCGACGAGATGAGTCGATTTAGCCATGTCCGTGTTTGTCTGTAGTTACACTTTTATTTGCTCAATTTTAATTTATAGAGATGATATTCAAAACTTAAGCTTTTCTCAGTCCTAACCAGATAAAGTGTTAAAACTAAAGTTCCACGCCCATTTTAGGCGTTGTCCCTACAACTTTTTAATGGTTTACTTCTAAAGCAATTTGCGTCAAATACAGTAAAAATACTTATAATACCCGTTTATACGAAGGACCCTGTTTAAATAGTCTTATAGTGCCCCGATACAATCAACCCCCTATTTTTTGAATTTTTATAAGAAAACAATTTATTTATGAAGCGTTTTGTGGCAAATACCGTAAAAAGACTTCTATTTGCAACCCATGATTAAAAAGGGACCCATGGTTGGACGGACGGACAAGCAAGACAAACAGCCGCCCACCCGTAAACGAAATTACAAAGAATTTAAGATTTACTTTTAAAATCACAAATTTTGTTTCCGATATCTCAGTTTGAGTAGACATCACTTGAGTAAGTGAAATGAAAAGTAAAAGATACAATCGATTATTTCTAAAATATTTTTATTTCATTTTTGTGTTTATAGAGTTTATCTTTGCACTTTTTAATACCATTGATTTTTAATTTGAGCTTTAATATTATTTATATTTAAAGAGCACATAATTTAAGGCAAGAACAATTTGCAATTTGTTTGGACCGATAACCTTTTAATTTGTAACCGATACCAGTATTTGTCATGTACATTACAATGAAATTTGAGCTTGTACGAATTGACTTAAATCGCAAAATTTTAAACATTTTGAGTAAAACGCATCGCAACAGACAGACAGTCGAATATGGCTAAATCGACTCGTCTCATCGATCTGATCAATAATTTATATACTTTATGGAGTCTCCGATGCCTCCTTCTCCTTACGGACAAACTGAATACACCATTCAATTTAAGCCTAATTCGAGATTTCAATCAGCTCTGGTTCATCCGCTATATACGATCAAAAACAGCCAAAAATATTCAATTTGAGTTTTTACGTGATGGAAATTTTTAAGACTAGAATCGTATTCAGCAATAAAAAATTTATAAGATAAGCCTAGGGCAATACTTGATTAATTTTTAGTATCGACCTATGTAATAAATGTTCAACCGTCAATTGCGTAGATAGGATTTTTCAAATGGAGTGGTTATGTAGTAATAATTTGATTGATTTGGAATTTTAATATTACATTGAATATCTAATGTTTGTATAGGAAAAAAACAATTTGCTTAAAAATTTTATAATTCAGTTACAAATCGGCTACAAACGTCATGGAAAATTACCGAAACGGACCAATTTGCGATAAAAACTGGGCGCATAACTACGCGTAAGAGCTGAAATCTCCGAAGAGGCTACGTGTTCGTTTCTTATTTGATCGAAATATAGAATTAAAAAAGTATAAATTTTAACTTCAAAGTCACAACTGTGTGGACTTGATATATAATTGTATTTGTACATATGCATATATAGGGTGTCCCAGAATTAAAGCAAGTCCCTGAATTTTTGGCGACACTAAAAAAATGATATCATATTCTATTGTGCAACGCTTCTTTCATGTCAGCTGATGATATTTTTTAAGTTTAGATTTAGAAACATGCTGGTCATTTGAAACACCCTATATAAATTATTTACTGATAATAATTTACTTAATATTATAATTTGAGCATAATTTTTTTTTCTCCTTATCGCAAACACAATATTCATACGATTTATGAACAATTCTGAATAAAAGAACGAAGATTGTTCCGATGTAAAATAGTTGTTGCTGCAAAAAAAAAAGTTTTATTCAAAAACACAACAATTTATTTGATCCAGACCTCAATGCAATTTTTAAATAAATAATTTAAAAATGAAAGAGCTTCCCAATCAGTTAAAACGACTTTATGAACGCTGCTCCAAGCATGACACCGAAATTGTCATCGGTGATTTCAATGCTCAAATTGGGAGAGAAGACACCATAAACAATTATGAAGAAAGGCTAATCGACTTTGCCACGGGCCACATCGTTATTTAAGACCGGCGGCGAATAGTTGATTCGATGTATGCATCAACTCTTATGCAAAATATGGACTGGTGAGTGCATGCCCAGCGATTGGAACGTATGTGTGCTCTGTCCAATCCTTAAGAAAAGAGACACCGCAGTCTGCACAAACTATCGCGGTATAAGTCTCATACAAATCGCCTATAAAATTCTCTATCGGGCCTATTGTACCAGTGCGGTTCTACACCGAAGAAGTCGACTCACCGACTCCATATTCACGCTGAGCCAGATCCTGGAAAAGACCGAGAAGAAGAGATCGATTCCTTTCTTTTTTCTTTTTTTTTTCTTGATAACTGCAACCAAAAATCGTTCGTCTGTATGATGACACTGACAAACACTCAAAACGTTGTCAGAGTCGGTAAAAAAAAATGCTCTCTTCACCTTCAAGGTTGTAGAAAACTTCGTCTACTTGGGCCCTCAAAAAAACAAGAGCAATAACACCAGCCTAGAAATTAGGCGAAGTATTACTCTAGCTAACCGATGCTACTTTGGTCTCGGTAAGCAAATGAGGAGTTGAGTTTTATCCAGAAAAACATAAATCAAACTCTACAAGACGCTGATTATCCCAGTCCTGATGTATGGCGCAGAAACATGGCTCATTTCAGAGGCTGACAAATCGGCGTTGGAAACATTTGAAAGAAAAGTTCTTCGTAAAGTCCTTGGTTCTGTCAGAGTGAACAACGATTACCGTATTCGCAGGAATCACGAGCTGTACCAGCTATATTATGACATCGATATAGTCAGGCGCATTACGTATAAACGATTGCACTGGGCTGGACACGTGCTTCGAATGAATGAACACACTCCAGCGAGAACGGTACTAAACAAAAATGTGAACGAAATCAGAGGGGCACGACAGCGGGGACGACCGCCGGTGCGTTGGAAATATCAGGTCCTGGATGGTATTGAGTAGCATTGAACCACACCAGAAGGGTTAATACCCTAAGTGATGCCTAGGCTTGTAATTAGCTGTAATGGTCAAACTCATATATATATATATATATATATATATATATATAAATATATATATATATATATTTTATATATATATATTACATATATATATAAATAGAAATATATAAATAATATTTTGATAAAACATTTGCGTATACAATTTTGCAGAAATATAATAAATACATGCATATGCTATCAACATTTACTAAAAAAAAAATGTGTACTGAGTAACTTCAACAAAATTACACACCACAACAAAAAAAAATTTTGTTTGTTTTCACGAGAAACAAGAATAGAGTACTTAAATTTTTTTGTTTTAATGTTTATTCCTATCATTAGATCCAATAATTTCGCATTTTTAGAGTCACTATCGTTTGAATCATAGCTATCTTTTTATAGTCTAGTCGCTGATTTTGGGGTTTCGACTCTCTGTATTGCAACATTAGTTTTTCCCTTGACTTATCCTTTTTCATTCAAAGCAATCTTTACGATATTTATCGACGATTAAAATTTTTTGTGAAGATTAAGAGTGAATACATTTATAAAATTAAAAAGAGACGATTGGTTTGAATGGAACTTTATATCTTATCTTGATAGAACTAAATAGAATTACACCTTAGGTCAAAATATATAAGAAAACTCTAGATTTTCTTACGGAAAAGTTTTTTTTAATACCCGCCACACATAGTGTGAAGGGTATTATCAGTTTGTTGGAAAGTTTCTAAAGAATTAAAGGAAGCATCGGAGACCCCATAAAGTATATATATTACTGATCAGCTCGACGAGACGAATCGATTTAGCTATGTCCGTATGTCTGTCTGTCTGTTGCAATGCGTTTTTCTCAGAAAGTTTTAAAGATATTAACCTGAAATTTTAAACATAAAAGCCCCTATACGGACTCAACTTCCATTGTTTTTTATTTTTTCAAGAAAATGATTAAAGTTTTGTGTAGTTGAGCTTCGGTGCTATCGAAGTTAACGTTTTTTTTTTTTTTTTTTGTTTTGTTCGGCTGTGTTATGAATAAATTCTGATAGCTGATTACTTTATCCAAGAAGAAAAAAGTTACCATTTTATTTTATTCAACAAAGTATGATTTCTTATTTCGAGATTAATAAAAATTCAGTCATCTTAAACACTTTAATAAAATCGGTTCGTCGAAAGAAAAAGAAAGAAATAATTTAAAAATGAATAAGTTTTTTATATTTTTGAGTTTTCTCATTTTAATAATAATAATTCGTGGCAATAAAGAGTACAATTATATTGAAAATTTTTCGGATGATTATCTCAATAGATTTATTTTAAATAATACTTTACATTGGAAATTCGGTCCAGAGATAAAAACCGTATATTTTTTTGATGAATCTAATACTCCAATAATTGAATTAAGCGTTGCAGATGGATTTTTTCGTATCGAGTGTTATGATTATGCATTGTCTCCGAATTTTTTCAATTGGGAAAACTATTCTGACATTGTAATAACAAATCATATAATCAATGATTATTGTCTTAATAAAATAAACGGCAACGAAATGAACGGCAATGACATTTTAAAAGCTTTTGGAATTAGCTCAGCAAATATATACGAATTTGTGCACAATTTGCACAATGAACAACGAGCAAATGTTTCGCCGTTTAAAATAATTGAAAAAGATATAACAACAACAAAAATATTAGATCATTTTGAACTACAAATATATAACGATTATACAGTTCGTTTTCAATTTAATCCCAAAATTATATTACAATCTTATGAAAATTATACTTCTATGAATTTAATAATATATGAAGAAAATAGAATGATCGAAGAAGAGATTTTTAAATATTTAACGAAACTCAAAATACTGATTTTTCAATATGGCGATGATGCGAATTTTGATTTGATAAAACTGAATATTGGAAATTTAAAACAATTAAATGTTTTGATTTTTGAAAGTTTAAACATTTTTTTCAACAAAAAATAATTTAAATACACACAATTTAACAACATTTGAGAACTTTACACAATTAATAAATGTAACTTTACACAATTGTATGGATTATCTACCAGCAGAACTCTTTAAAGGATTAAATAATCTGACATATATAAATATAACAAAGAATTACAAATTATACAAAATACCTTCAGTATTTTTCCAAGATCAAATTAGTTTAAAAATTTTATTGCTACATGATAATCGTTTTAATGAATTAAATGAAGATTTATTTAAAAATAATACCGTATTAATAGAATTGGATTTAAGTAGTAACCCAATAGAATACTTGCCAAATAATATTTTTAAAACAACAACGAAATTAAGAATATTGAATCTTTCAAATGATAATTTCAAACAAGTGGAAAACAGGTAATTTTCTTAATAATATTAAACAAGAAAGAACGCTGAAGTCGAGTATGCTCGACTGCAAGATACCCTGTACCCACTCTTTATTACCTTAAATTAGGTCCTATCTTTGTATATACCTTTTGTATTGAATTTTTTAAACAAAACTTGAAAACTTGGGTAAATTTATATGGGGGCTATACCTAAAATTTTGTTGGTCCTACCCCTATTGGGATATTTTATTGGGACTATCATAGACATAATTTGTACTAAGTTTGAAATTCTTAGAATAAAAACAAGGAAAACGTTAACTTCGGTGGGCCGAAGCTGAAATACCCGTTACATGGCGTGTCGTCTTGGTTTTGACCCTGGATGACCAAAAAAATGTTTTTACCCAATTGGGAGCGGGTACATTCATAAATAATTACTATTTAAAAAAAAATCGAAAAAATCGATAAGTTTGTGGGGCTATACTAAAAATGGGCGTGGCACTCTCATTTTCGAACTTAACCAGTCGTTGCCGAAAGCTTAAGTTTAAAATTTCGCCCAATATCTTTATATCTTCATCGAAAAGATCGCATAGCAACAAACAGACGGACAGACGGACAGACAGACAGACGGGACATGGCTAGATCGATTCGCCATCGGCTATCAAGAATATATATACTTTATGGGGTCTCCGATGCCTCCTTCAATGCGTTACAAACTTTTGACAACTGAATATACCCGTTCACACTGTGTGTAACGGGTATAACAATGGCGTTTTTGTGCAAAACGAAAATTTTGGGGGTACCCCTTAAAATGGGTCTGAGAAAAACCGTTTGCAAGTGAACACTTGACGGCTCAGGAGATCTACGTTTCAAATATGGTGGCCCCATCTTTTATAGTCTCCGAGATAATCTCTCTTATACGGCTGACAGAGTACGGACAGACGGACAGACAAACAGACAGACGGACAGACAGACAGACAGACAGACAGACAGACGGAAGACATTGCTTGTTCGACTCCCCTTCCATTGCTGATCAAGAATATATATACTTTATATGGTCGCTCAAACTTAATATTAAACCCTTTCCATATAAAAATAAAAATTAATAAAAATTAAAAAAATGTTTTTTTTTTTTCAGTCTTTTACCACTAATAAATTTAGAAAGATTTACTTGTAAATTGCATTATTTTCATAATAAAAATATTTCGCTCAAACTCTCTGAAATAAATCGAAAACCTATCAAAGTATTTGATGTGGAAAATATTAACTTAAACGATGATAATAATATGCCAAATTTTAATTGTAAAAAGGGACCTAAATGTTATTTATCTAACAAAAATATTAAAGAAAAATTTTGCCCATTGCAACGTGACTGTTGGATTAATAAAATGGATTGGACCTTTGAAGTGGATTGCAAGAATTTAAATTTAGAAAAATATTATGAATTTATAAATCCTATTAATGGTAAAGTTGTTTTAAATATTGAAAACAATAAAATCAAAACTTTACCAAATGCATTCGTAAAAGGTTACAGAAATGTCAGCAGACTTTACGCTGCTGCTAACCGAATAGAAGCAATAAATATGGCACAAATACCGCCAAATATTGAATACATGGATCTACGTAATAATAGTTTAGCACAACTAACCGAAGAACTTTTGGATTTTTTCATAAGCAAAAGTGGGAAATATAATAATAAAACTATCTGGCAATCCTTGGCGTTGTGATTGCACTGTGGAGAAATTACATAAATTTCTAAAATCCGATCATGCCAGAACTGTCGTGGACGTTCTCGATATCTATTGCGCAGATATTGCGAGATTTAATAAATCGTTTGTAGACTACGATTACAATGAAATTTGTAAAGAAATTTCAACGGCTGTTATATTGTTATCTTGTGCCGTTGTGATCATATTTTTTATTTTAATTTGTTACATCTACAAAGAGTTTTTTTTAATGTGGCTTTATGAACATAATTGCTGTCTACCTTGTATTTCCGAGAAAGATTTAGACAAAGATAAAAAAATTCGATATCTTTCTTTCGTATTCAACGAAAGATGCAGAAATCATACCGAATTTGCTAAGAGAACTTGAAGAAGGACCATATAGATTTAAAGTTTGCTATCATGATCGAAACTGGATAGCCGGTGGCTGTATACCGGATCAGATAGCTAAGACCGTGTATGCTTCGAAACGTGTTCTCATTATTCTATCACCTAATTTTATGGATTCCGATTGGGGCCGCATGGAGTTTCGTTTGGCATACCAAGCAGCAATGGAGGAAAAAAGGCGCAGGCTAATTGTTGTCATGTACAAAGAAGTCATAAAATTTGAAGATAATGATCTTGAGCTAAAAGCCTATTTGCGGTTGAACACTTACATCAAATGGGACGATCCGAACTTCTGGCATAAACTTGTCTATGCTATGCCACATCGGGGCAAAAGAAGAAAAGGTGAAAGTGCAGATTGTCCTAATAAAAAAATTGAAATACAATATATATATTAAAATGATTATGACGTAATAGCTGAAAATTGGAGTCTTTGAATTCGTTTGCAGTTCAGATTGATTTTATTGATTAGTTGTATTTATTTATTTATGTTTTCTCTTATTGTAATGCAATTTGTGTGTTAAGATTCGCCGCTAGATACTTTGTATATTTTATATTTACAATACTTATGTTAAGTTAGAACATTTTAGAAAAATTTTAAAATTTATTTTGTATAAGTTTAGACAAGTTACACAAATTTTATTATTATTATTTAAAATGTAAAACCATAAGCATATTAAAGTTATAAACAAAAGCTAGAAATTTATAAAAAAATAAAAAAAATTTAAAAACAATATCGTTAACAATATAAATGTTACATTTGCCCACAGATGGCGCGACAGTGGCAGCCACATTGGCAATAGATGGCATGATGCGCTGTGTAAATGTTTACTTGTATGTATATTGAGTAAAAAAAGTTCAAAAATTTTATTTAAAAAATCGGAAAAAATTATATGCGAGTTTTTTTTACATAAATTACAATATTTTTTAAAACAAATTTTGAGTGTTTACGATCTAAAAATTACAAAAAAAAATGTTTCGTATTCTATTGAGATAGTCGTGTGACGGGTATTTAAGCTGCGGTTCCACTGAAATTAACAAGAAATCTGATCCATTTTTTTCAGGGTGTCTGGACTGGATAAGATGCTGAAGAAAGCAATCAACAGTGAAAGCAGAATAGATCTTACAAGGTCACAACATATTTTATGGGGCCTATAACCATTACATATTCTCGTCAATTGTAGGGCACAAAAATCTAAATACATATTAGGATTTTTTTAAATATTTGTTTTCGCTTATCCGTGTTAGCAGTTCGTCCAAGCTTAGTTCAGACTTATGAACGACATATCTTGTTTTTGAAGTCATCAAAATTGTATCTTTACAAATCATTTTAAGAAAGACCAATACGAATGGTTTAAATGTTTGTCCGAAAACCAAGTAAAAAATTAAGGAAGGTACATATTTAATGCATCACTTTATACCCGCCCACACAGAGTGAAGGGTATTGTCATTTTGTCTGAAAGTTTGTAACGCAGGAAAGGAGTCACCATAGATTTCTCGACGAGACAAATCGGCCAGAATTGGTCAATCATAAAGGTATCATATTCCACCAGAACAACGCTAGACCGCATACATCTTTGGTCACTCGCGAAAAACTGAACGAGCTTGGCTGGCAACTTTTGATGCATTCACAATACAGCCCTGACCTTGCACCCGCACCGTCAGACTACCATTTGTTTCGGTCCGTAAGAACACCGTTCTTTGCTTCTGTAAAATATTGATCCCAATGTTGAACTGAATTCCATAGAAGCTATTGATGATTGCGTTGAGAGGCTTGCTCAATGTGCTCACGAAGCTGCAAACAGAGCTACCCCACCTCTTAGAGCTTAGAGTTTACATTACACTGTGGTTTGAGGTTGCTTAAAGAGTTGCGGCAAAAAGACGCTTAAGAAGAGTGTGGCATGGCAGTCGAAACCCAAGAGATAAAACTGCATTAAACAGATCGTGCAAAGAACTTAAGAAACTACTCCACAAACTACGTTTACAATCTGTTGATGAGTTCATATCTAAAGTTGAGCCAAGTGATCCCTTTGGAAGGCTACCAAGTATCTAAAAAGACTACCTATTCTTAATGCCAGTTGATCTTGGTGTCTATCCGATAAGAGATAAAGCAGATGCCTTTGCAGATCACCTTTCAGAATATTTCAACTTTTAGATACTTGCACCTCTGCAATTTTAAGACACTCCCTATCAAATGGCTCTACATATACCGTCTGTGAGCACAGATTATATTCAAGATGAGATAGCATGTCTTAAACGTTCTAAGTCTCCAGGATATGACAATATAGATGCTTTAGGCATCAAAGCATTACCGATCAACTCTATTGAGTTATTTGCAGCAATCACTAAAAGCTGACATTTTTCCTCTCAGTGGAAATGTGCTGAGGTGATACACAATCCGAAACCAGCAAACCTGAAAACCATCTTGCATCCTATCGCCCAATCAGCTTGTTGACAGTGTTTTCTAAAGTTTTTCGAGAGACTTTTTCTGCTCCGATTCCAGATCATCAGTTTGGTTTCAGGCGTTGTCATGGCACTCCTGAACAATGTCACCGTTTAGTGGAGCAAATTTTGGAGGCCTTCGAGGAATCAGCTCTTGCGGTCTTATTTTTCGAAAAGAAACTAAAATGTAAGATGGGATGAGGATATGTCTGATCTAAGGGATATCTCAGCCGGAGTTCCCCAAGGTGGTTTTTTGGCCTGTTCTATATACGCTGTTTACGGCGGATTTTCCTATAATTTCTGATGAATCGCTCACTGTTACCACATACGCTGACGACACAGCTTTCTTGGCTGTCCCGAGTTATCCCTCTGATGCTTCAAGTGTGCTACTACAACAATTAGATCAATTTGCTTCGTGGCTTCGTAAATGAAACATAATAGTTAATGCTGATAAATCTTAAACAAATAACATTTACCCTTAGAAAGATAAATGCCCTTCAATTTTTCATGACAACGTATCAATTCCATTTTGACGAATATGCCACTTATCTTGGGTTAACTATTGACAAGAGAAGACTTACCTTAAATTTGAAGTTAAGGCAAATTGGCTTCTGGGCTGTCACTCAAAACTAAAGTTGCACAACAAGATTCTACTTTACAAGGTAATTCTAAAATCAGTCTGGACCTATGGCATTCAACTAGGGGGAGTGGTAAGTGATTCCAATATTGAAATCATTCAACGATTTCAAAACAAAGTCCTAAGAATGATTTCAGATGCACACGTCTTTATTAATAACAAAACTATTCACGATGTTGTTGGCATTACGTGGGTCAAGCTGTAGATCATAAGATTAAGTTTGCGATATTTGCAAAAGTTATCTGATCATTTAAACTACATACTTGGCGATTAATTTATTGGACATCTTTCACTTCAGAGATTAGTGGGGCCTTCCATATTTTTATTCTCTCTTTATTTGTACTAACTAAACTGTTTTTTTTTTTTCTTGGGTGAATGTTTTGTTAAAAAATTTAATAATTGTCCACTAACGACAGATTTACAATGAAGAATATAATTTTAAAAAAGAATATATTTTTATTATCTTATACTAAAACAAGAAAAAACGTTAGCTTCGGTAGCACCGAAGCTGAAAAACCTGCCAAACGAAACTTTAATCAATTTCTTGGAAAAGAAAAAAAGTGGATGGTGAGTTTGTATAGGATTAATATGTTATAGTGCCTCGATCCTTGTCATATCGGTAGCATATTCATAGGATAACAGTAGAAGTAATTTTACACAGATTGGAGTGAATATATCCATAAATAAGAACTATTTTCATACAAAATCTGCGCTAGGTTTTTATGGGGGCCCTATCAAAAACTGGGCATGGCAATTTTTATTTTAATTTTGGATGCCATTTAAAGTGTTACCCAGTTTATAGTAAAAACATTCATAAATAATAATTATTTTCGTACAAAAAATCTAAAAAATGGTAAGTTTGTATTGGCGCTATATCTAAAAATGGGCGTGGCACCTTGACATCAAACTGCCTAGGAGCTCAAAAAGCTTAAGTTTAAAATTTCAGGTCAATATCTTTGAAACTTTACGAGAAAAATTCATTGCAACAGATGGATAGACAGACGGACATGGCTAAATCGATTCGTCTCGTCGAGCTGATCAATAATATATAGGGTGGTTAAATTTCAAGGGCCGATGTTGAATGTGAATCACACCTAAACGTCAGTTTTTTACTGCATTTCTTTTGACATTTCACAACTTCAGACCAACTCAATTTGAAGTTATTCAGGCCTATTATGAAAATGGGCGTTCAAATCAAAATGCATATCACAGCTAACGTAACAATGGCTCTTTTGCGCGAAAAATTTGATGGCCGAATAATCTCACGTCGCGGCGATGTCAACTGGCCGCCAAGATCATGTGATTTGACACCGTTGGACTTCTTTCTTTGGAATTATTTGAAAGAAAAGGTGTACGCCAATAAGCCAACAACAATTCAAGAGCTAAAGGATGAGATAATTCGGCACATTAACGACATTGAACCTCAATTATGCCTCAGCGTCATCGAAAATTTAGACCATCGGATGGACGATATTTTGTTCCATACATAATTGAGTCATACCAGTATATCATAATAAAAAGAAATGTCAATAATTTCCTAAATAATTCGTGTTTTATTCATAATCAACATCGGCCCTTGAAATTTAACCACCCTATATATACTTTATGGGGTCTCCGATGCCTCCTTTAATGCGTTACAAACTTTCCGACAAACTGATAATACCCTTCACACTACGTGTGGCGGGTTTAAAAATACTTTTATTATCTTAAACTAAAAAAGATCCAAAAGAAACCAGGGTAGATTATATACAGGGTTTCACACAAAACCTATGTTCGCTTCTAAAATTCAATGAAATAATGAAGTAATTCACAATTAGTTTAAACATTATTTAAAATATAAATAAAATATATATCGTGTTTTTGTTATTTTAAAAATGTAGTTTAAACTAATTGTGAGTTAAATTCAAAATTTCATTAAATTTTAGAAAAAATTTGAAACCAACCAAAAGAGATTTTATACGACACCACTGATAATAAGATTTCGATGTCTTGATTAATTGTAAAGAAATAATATTTCAAAATATAACTTTATACAATATTATAGCCCATTACAAACAAAAAATAAAATTATCCTTAATTATTGTGACAAATTCTTTTCTATTTCCTGTCAACGGACGGCTAAACAGTAAACAATCAACGACATCCGTTTTGGCATAATTAGAACAAAAAACGACAAAAAAAAAAAAAAAAAAAAAATAGCCAAAAAACAATCTGACAATTTGTGCGGCATAAACTTTTTGGAAAATTGTTATTTTGTTCAAACAGATGTTGTACGACATTTTCGTTTTGTTTCGATTGTTTGTTTCAAAAATTTTGTTGTAATTGTTATTTGTTTGTGGTCGACAAGTGTTGTGGTTATGTGTTGTGTGTTGGAAGTGGTTCTATTGGTTAACTTCCGTTTTGCCTACATCTTTACTTCCGTCACCCAACAGTTGAATTGAAAAAAAAAAAAAAAATTATATGCCATGTCACAGTTGAAATAACAACTAAAAATTCGACTGGTACAAAACCTCAATAATTGTTATCGTTGTAGTTCTTATATAAACTAACTAACTATCTCACTCTTTCTTATCTACACTCTATCTAACCATCTCTTTTTAACACTTTTGCAATATTTTTGCTGGTTTTATAACAAAATGTAAATTACTTTGTGAAACCAAACAAATTTTAATTGTAAATAAATTTTCGCCAAAATAAAACGAAGGAAATGTAAAAAAATTAAAAAACCAAAAAAAAAAAAAAAAAAAAAAATTGTTGCACATTTTTTGGTTTCACTGTCTGTTTTGCCGTTGATTATTTTAAATAAGTTAGAAAATGGCGTTGTGCTTTTGGTTTTGCATCTATATGCAATGTATATGTGTGTGTGTGCGCCTGTTTGTGTGTTACAGTTAATATATTGTCTCTCAATTCGCCTGCGGCTAACCCACAAACGCTGCGGCTGCGCGCATCAAATGCTCTCGACTGATACTACGTACCTCTCCTCTTCATCCGTCTTCATTCCATTCCATAGCATTTCAATTCTATCCAATTCAATACGCTTTCATATCTATTCTGTTCTGTTCTGTTCTATTTCGATATCGTTACGCTTCACTCGGTTTTTTGGTTTGCCATTTGACCACGCAACCCATTGACTGACCATCGACTTACTAAAATGTCAATTGCAGCGTATAATTAAATTTATCTTTTAAATGCAAAACTCGCTTTGAATTAACATTGGAGCGCTGTGTCATTAGTAGCCAAGTACGAAATGCTTTTGCCTATTTGCCTGTGGAATGCGAATTGAAATATGCAATAGCGTTGTACATGGCACTTTTTTTTTTTATTTTATTTTTTTCCTTCGTTGATTGGAAATAATTGTGGCAATAGGTAAGACTTTGTGGTTTTTTGATATGCATATCTACTGCTGCAAATGACATTTTCCATTTAATTAAAAAGAATGGGAAAACTAGTACATATTTTCAAAAGTAGACTTAAATTTTTTTAAAGTGGCTAAATATGCCTTTAATACGCTCTTAGATTAGACACCAAAGCTAGAACCCTCCGTCCAAACTTATTAGCCACTTTGCTCTTAAATGCTTGGGGGAAAGCTGATTTAAAACTTCTACTCAGACAGACTCTTCGAAAAGGTACAAACTAGTGCTCTGTATCGTTTTTAACTCGAAGAACAGATATAATCGTGTCTTGACTTACTCGAGCCGATTAGTCGAATAGCCGATCGCTTCGATTTAGCTCAAAGTTTTTACTCGAATAAATGAGTAATCTATAAATCGAGTATCCGTAGTTTCGGTTATCCGACCGAAGTAATCTGTTTCGTTGGATTATCCGATCTTTCGGATATGACTCGAGTTTTACTCGAGTTATTGAATCTTTTTTTTTTTTACTTTTTTGACTAGAGATGGGGAATGGAGCAGGCTTTTGTCGGGGAACGTCGCTGACATTTAAAAAAAAAAAGGTAGTGCGCGTCCGTGTGGGTCAAAAGTCAAGCAAATATAAAGGTATGGTTCACTTTTTTCCTTTCGAATAATGCTTTAAGTGACATCATCTCATCTAATTGGACAGCGCTGTTAAGAACTATACGTTGTTTATAATGTAGAAAACTTTTTTCCACCCTAAATTCAATATAAAGCACAAATAAATAAACAACTAAGGTGGTGTCCGTTTTCCAAAAATTTCAAAAAAAAAACAAAACAAAAAAAACCACCAAAAAAACAAAAATCAAATTTTTTAATACATGTAGAAAATCGGATACTATTATTGAAAAAGTATACAAGTAACAAATCACTTAAAATTAAAATAAAATAATATAATAAAATAAAGACACCAACACCAGAGAGATTCGAACCATGGATATAATTTATATAATTAATCAAAAGAAATTTAATCAAAAAGAAAAACAAACAAAAAACGATACGATACACACAAGTTATGCATTAATCCTTGGACTATCATATGCTTAATATTTTTAGTGTCAAAACTGTTTATAAAAAAGATTCTATAATAATTTAATACATGCTAGAACTAGAGCTCAATCAGTATCCGATCAACTTAATCAAGTATTCGACTCGGTTTGAGTTGAAGTTGACATAACCGAGTCGACTAGTACCGAATTTAAACGAGTCGATCAGTTTCCTAGCAGTAGACTTGAGTTACTCGAATCTTTTTATTTCAAGTATCCTTACCGTTTTCGGTTAATTGTGCAGGGCTCTAGTATAAACAGAAGGAGCAATGCATGGAAAGAAATTCTACTCGAGTTTCAGTATTTTCGATCTTTGTTGAAACTTTTGGGAAACTTTGTGAGGCTTATAAAAGTCTAACAAATGCTTTTAACGTTACAAAAGTGGTGATTTACGACAAGGAGCGTACCGCTCGTCCGTTCTATAAGAATATTCCTGGCAAACGCAACATGAATTTGCGACTGCATGTACGAATTGAAGCCAAGGGATAAGGGGTCTGGAGACATGTGAACAACAACTTCAACGGGAAAACAGGAGGGGAGGGTTTCTTACATACATATCTAGTATTGTTACTGGCAATGAAATATGAAAACATTTGTTGTCATAAAGAAGCTTCTACTGTATTTTGGTGGGACCAGCTTGGCGTGATGAATCCGGGTGAAACCATTACAGGAGCTCCAGTCCAAGCACAATTAATGCGTATAAACCGTGCCTAGGTGATAAGGTTATTTTGCTTCAAACCCTACTTGGAATACTTAATTGGGAAGTTCTCCATCCAGATACCTCTTAGTCCGATCCACGACAAATGGACTGACAGAGCAGTACTTTCGTTTGATTTGGTTTTTATTGGTTCGTAATTCCTAGTGTTACAATTTCAGTGTAACATACCAAAAATTGGTTTGAAACGTTAATCGCCATAATTTAAAAAATTGTTGGAAATGTGTTTAATTATTGCAAGTATTTGAGCTACAAAAATAAACTCGGTGTACATATTTAAGGTCGGTGGAAAAAATGAGAGGCATACCAAAAAACACCCGAGTAGGACCAGGTATTTCGCTAGTCTATACAAATATATGTATATCTCTTTCATCTCACTGATTCATACACGGGCGATCGGCCTATAGGTCAAACGGCTGCAGATAGAAAGCTGAGTTTTTACTGTAAATTCGTTTGTAATAAAAATGAGTACTAAGAAAAGAATTTCGAAAATTTTGACCTAGGTGCCTAATAGGAGCATATATAAGAAGTTTTAAATAAGTATGGGTTTTTGACCCTCCCCCACACCCTCAAATGGTGTTTCATCTCTTTAATTTGGACCTTTGCCGATATAAAATAAATACCTGTCTAGCTCAGTCAAATAACCATAGTTTCGTAAAGATCGGTGAGTATCACTTGGGTATCTCTTCTTATTAGACCTGTTTGGGGACCCAAAATAGAATGAAACATCTCTTTAAAACTTTTGTTATGTTAGGCGCATTTAAAAGATGGTTCAAATATATCTTTAAAGTGTGCGGGATTTCCGAAATTTGGACCTAGGACGAAGCAGGGGACCCAAAATCGAAATTTTTTCAATTTTATGATTATTTTACTTTGCTGTTGATTTAAATTTCGATATAGCTAGGGGGCTTAATGGGAACCTCTAAACCGGAATAGTCATCTCTTCGATATGAGAATACCCAGAAACTTGATATTGGGTGTATTAAAGAGATGGTTAAAAAATGTTTGCGTGTTCGAAGGGTTTCCGACAATCTAGAGACTTGGGTTTAATATTTAGCTTGGCGACAATTAAAAGAAAGAAGAAAAAAAACACGAGCAAAGACGCTGGTATTAGCTAGCATTCGTATAAAACTTCAAATTTTGAAAAAAAAATTATGGTTCTTATTAAAAACTGTCGTTTTAAATTTTTATTTGTAAAGATCTTTAAAATATGTTTTGGATTAACCGACGCATTAAACTAAAATTTCACAAGTTGCGAAAGAGTACTAAATAAGTATTTTCCATAGATTTAAATCTTACATAGCAGTCTAATTAACATAAAAATCAAATGTAATGATAAAACAATTAAAACCAAATCCGCAGTAGATACAAATATTTCGAAACAAATCTCATACCTCACAATGAGTATGCAAAAAGGTAGCAAATCGAAAATAACTCGCCACAAAGCTGTCAACGCTTTAAACATTGCTATAAAATGTTTTCATTTTCGGCAATAAATAGACGTATTTGAAAACTATTTAAAACTGCGTTAAACTTTGTTACAGCAAAAAAATAAAAATAAAATAAATAGAAAAATTTCATTTTCAACTTTTAAAAGCACACACCACACACACACACTGATAAATTATATGGAAATGTGTGGCCAAAATTAGATAAGAACTGGAAAAGTACAGCAAAATAAAAATAGTAAATGGCAAAACTGTGTCTGTGTTGTGCGCTCCCGTGTGATATCAATAAGCATATAAAATTAAGTTACAATGTAATGCAGAAAAGGTCCTTACAAAAGTTATTACAGTTGAGTTACCGTGTATCGTTGACATTTCACTGACGCAATGAGTTGACAAAACAAAAGGATCAGAGTGCTTCGGTGTGTATGTATGTGTGCGTGCATGCGTGTGTAAAAGTACAAATGCGCGCGAGTTCATTTCCTTTAACATGGCGGTATTTCCTGTAGGCAGCTTGAGTATGCGCTCTCTCTCTCTCTCTCCTCCTTCTCTCTCTCTCATGCTGTTCTTGCTGTGTGTGTGTGTGTGTCTATGTCAACGGGCATTCCTGTGGCCTTGTCACACGTTAGATGACAGCACTACAGAATGTGAAACAAAAAAAAAAAAAGAAGAAAGCAAACCATAGAATTAAATTCCACATCATACAATACATTATATACTACATATAGGAACGTTACTATACCATGTAGAGTATATAGCAACACTATCAGACAAAAGAATTCTTTATGTTGTCGGTCATACATTCACTTACTGGCG
>JAEIFJ010001611.1:0-14446 GCA_018903435.1 Leucophenga varia
AAATGATACATTTTGTGAGAGCGAGAAGGCAAAAGAGTGTGCAGAGAATTTGCTGTTGGGAATAATAACAACAACTTCTCGTCTGCCCTAGCTTTCATTAATTGTTGCATATCTTAACTAGAGCAAGTTTCGATATTTTTTAATATTTAAAAGAGGTTCTATCTTAGCTATTATTATCATAATATTAGGAATATTTCTCAAAATATTTTATAGGAATTTAATAAAGGTTTATCCTTCATTATTATAAATAAGTTTCTTCTTTGATATTAATATGGAATAATCCTTGTCGAAATCGTTAACTTCTTCTTGAAAATATATTTTAAATGGATTAAGCTCTATTTAACTACAGCTTACGCATCTGATTAATGTATCATTATAAATTCTTAACTTATTAATTAACTAACACACTAGAGAGAGCAGATGAATGTGTTAATTAGCAAGCACTGAGAAATGTTGTCAAATTTCAGTTGAATGCACTTGTCGGAACGAGAACGGAACGACTTCCTTAGCGCTATATAAAGTAAAAGATGTTTATACTCACAGGCGCCTGGCATGCCGCGAAAGCTGACAGCTGCCAGAAATGCCAGCAGTAGACGGGCAGCACCTCCCGTGGCTCCTCCAGATCCAGCGGCAAATCCGTTGTCTCTCCTGGCAACAACTTTCGCTGAAGCCTTTCCTCTATCAGCTGCTGCTCTGCTCCCCTCCCTGCTCCTGCTCCTGCTGCTGTCACTTCTTGCGCTGCCCGTCGACAGCGCATTTTATTGCGTGCGAGGATTGGTGGCTGCTTCGTGTCACACCTTGACTATGTGTGTGTGCGTGTTTGTTTGTTGTTCTTGCTGTTGTTCTTGTTGCTTGTGTTGTTTTAAGCTTGTTTTTATCCGAGTTGCGCCAGCTTAAATAGCTTGTCAGGCTCTACAAGCTGCACATGAATATGTATTCATTTGACTTGTTTGTTTGTGCTGCGGCTCTAGATCCGGCTCCAGCTCCAGCTTCGGCTTCGGCTCCGGCTGTTTCTATGGCAACGACTTTGTCTCCGTGTCTCTGCCTCTGCCTGCAATGCCTGCTTGCGGCTCGTCTGCTAATGTTTTTATCTTCCTTGCTGCTTCGGTTGCTGCTGCTGTTTCTGGCACTGCTGTTTAATTATTTTGAATGCATCTCTCGAGTTCCTTTGCCTGCATTTGCATGGCGCACCACTCGTCTCGGCTACGTGACTCTCTTCTCTCTCTCTCAGTCTCTCTGTGACTTCAGGCCCGACTGCGGCTTAACCACAGGCCCGAAACGTGGCTTTAACTTTTGTCGTGTTGTCGTGCCTTATTTGGCATGGCCACAACCGTAGAAGGAAACCCCCAAAAACGAGAACAAAACGAGTCGAGAGTACGAGAGAGGTAAAGCAAAACCGCAGAATGCGCCTTGGGGCACGCCTAGCACTGACAATGGTGGGCGGGATAGTGTGGTGGTGGTGGGGGCTGGTGCAACTAACTAGTTGTTTGGGTGGAGCATTATCCATCCCATCATTGCCTGTTGCCCTGCTCTGCTCTGCTCTGCTCTGCTGAACTTGGCCCTGGAGCATTTCCTTTTTTCTCTCGACTGACTCTGATTGTGAGTCAATAAGTTAATGAATGACAGATCTGCCCTTAGCTAACGGTAACGGTACCAAGTACAATATCAGTCGAAATCGATATCTTATGTGATGTGTGTGTTAACCCACCTAATCTCATTGAGTGGGAGTAAAAGGCTGCTTTGCATTTTCAGCTACAATGGAAAAGCTGCTGAGCTGGCGAAACGGCGAAATGGATTGCTTTGAGTGCGAGGAAAGTGGATGAAAAACCCTTAGTTCGTATTTGGAGTCTAAACTAAAACGTTGAGGAATCATACAGCTCATTTCACTTCCCCTTTAAGCTAAGTATATTACCATAATTTTGTTCTCTTAAGCAGATAAATATCATTAGCCGCATGGCACATAAACTCATAAGTATCTTAGTGTCTGCACTAAAACCGATCTACAATAAATTTCTATTAGCATTCACGATGCTATTTAACAGTTTTTCGTATATATTATGTATCTCTAATTGTTCGACTCTATGTAAAAATTCCAATTAAGAAAATTTGTCATAATTTCTTGGAAACACTTTAATAACCAAATGCAAAAAGAAAAATTCATAAAAGAGAAACCAGACCCCGTTGACAACTTAAGATAAATGCGAAGACATAAACAATTTATAGACCCAATTTGTGCTTGCAGAAATTATCATATAGTGGCGAGTTGCTCAAAAGAACAACAACAACAATAACAAGAGCACAATAGAAGCAAAATGGGGCAATTTATTTAGCCTTATCGTAGCCAGGCAACGAGCAAAACGGGTAGAAGAATAGAGCAACAAAAAAGATGAGAGAGAAAGACACGCATAAAAAAGAAAATGATGACAGCTTACACGTTAACACTACGCAGCGCACTTTGGACCTGAAGGGTCTTCACAGAACCCACTTCCCCCAGAAGCTACTGCTAAGCTGGCCCCCAACTCAGTTGGTTGCGTAAGTGTTTTTCTCTCGTAGTTTTTACACCCGTTGCTTATAGAGTAAAAGGGTTTTATAACTTTGTGTCAGTAGAAAAAGTATATAGCGGGCAGCAGAAGGCGTGGTAGAAACCATAGACTTTATATATTCTATATTTATTCTTAATCAACATCAGTAGCAGAGTCGATATGTCATTTTTCTGTCTGTCTGTTTGTCTGTCTCTTTCTGTCTTTCTTCAACACCTAGTTCTTTAAGACTATAAGAACGTAGGGCTCCCATTTGGTATTATTTTGTATCATTATATCTCGCAGATTAACTCAGTTTTAGAATTTGACCACGCCTCTGTATGCCTCAGTAAATGGTTATAAATTGTATTTCAAGTATTATTTTAATCCAACTCAGACTATTTTTAAAAAACCATAGCTATCCACATTAAAATGATTTCTGAAAATTTGGTTGCGATTGCATAAATAATCTAGAAGTTATTTAAAAAATAATTTTAAGAGTTACTGATTTTTATACCGCTCCCTAGAGTATGCAATACGAAATAAGCTTGAAGTAAAAGTTCTGTAGGGTTTAGACATCGTTGTGGTGAGTTGCTAGCGGGTATATCACCAGACTGTAGCTTTCGTTCTTTCTTGCTTTTAAGTTGTTTTCAAGTGTCGCCCTAAGTTGCCTCCAACTGAGTCGAGTGCGAATGTTTTATTTATTATTTTCTGCAATCGTTTCATCGATATTAATAAATTGAAAATTCCGCCAACAAAAGCAGCTTGTCTCAAGAAATTTCTCTCATTACTTCACTATTTGTACCTGCGCGTGCTAAGCGGCTTATTGATTCACCCGTCCTCGGTCTTTACTCCCCAGTCTCATTACGAACTTCTTGGGACTTCCCGCTCTAGCCTTTTTTCATTACGTTCTTTTTTGTTATTTTTTTTCGTGCGTCTCCTGGCAGCAGCTCAAGGACGCATTAATGAGTTTTAAATCTATTGTTGTTGTTGGGCCTCGTTGTTTTAAAGAGAGGGGGCGGGAGAGGGGCGAAGCGGAGTGAGAGCTGAGCCCGAGCTAAGCTCGAATCAGATTAAATTTCAATATATTGCATAATATAATAAAAAAATGTACTCAGAGTAAAATTCTTTCTATCCTACAACGCCTACGTGGACGTGCCACACGTGTGTGGCAGTTCAAAAGGTGACATGTGCCAGGGGGGGCGGGGGGCAGGAGTAAATGTTCCTCAAATGATTTTTCACGTTCTCACGATTTTTTTCCAGTTGAGCCTTACGTTCTTCTGCGCTGTTTTTTACGAGTTTACAACGACGCAATCAACGTTTGACGTGGCGTCTTTGACGTCTTTGACTTTAGATCTATGGCAGATGTTGTTCAGGACTCTTGTTGTGCTCCTTGTGTGTTGTTGCTGTTGTTGTTGTTGCTGGCTTGACTGTATCCGTTCTAATGCGCAGCAATTGGAAATGTGATTTTTGTTGATTTATAAAGGACACATTGCAATTCACATTTCGAGATGGAGTCGAATGCGGATTCAGATTCGGATTCAGATTCAGCTTCACATTCGAGTTTGCTTTCTGATTTGAATTCACACACACAAAAGGCACTTGCGCTCGACTTTTGCCTCGTTGTTGAACACACGAGCATCCGCACCCGCACCCGCATTCACATTCACATTCGCATTCACTTTTGTATTCACATTCACATTCGCATTCGTTGTGCCATTCATTTATTACAGCTGCTACAACGCCCACTGCCGTTAATAAAGTGCAGCAACAACAACCACATTGAGCTGAGGCAACATCAACAACAACAACAACAACTTTGTTCCCGTTGTTCACTCAACACATCCGCAAACACTTTGGCAACTTTCGCGTAAATTTCGCGCGTCGCGTTGCCAGCTTTGAATTTGGCGCCCCTCGACTGACGTCGCTGTCAGTGCGCGTTCTGCTTTTGCTTTCGCTTCGGCTTTGGTGGTTTGTCCGCCCACGCGTCCGCCACCGAGCCATGCAAATTTCCAACTAAGTTGCCACACGGCCAACACGCTGCTGACTCGGCCAAAAGCGACTCGCAGCGTGCCAATGCCACAGCCCTTTGCCAATTTAAAGTTTCATTTGACTTCTGATGTTCCTCCTCGTCGTCATTGTCGTCGGCAGAGGCAGCAACAGAGACTTTGGCATCGGCATCCTCGTCGTCGTCGTCGTTCCTCGTGCTCCTCCACGTGGGCAGCTGTGTCTAGTTCGTTTCATCCGTCTGTTTCTCGTGTCTCTTGTTTGTCATTCCTCGCGCATCACAAATTTCTCCTCGCAGCTTCGTTTTTTTACTGTTCTTTAGTCGTTGTCGTTCCTCATTCTCCCCCTGGTGTTTCTTTTTCGTTTCATCTGCCTGATTCTTGTATCTCCTGTGTTGTTCCTCGTGTATCGCAGCATCCCCTTTGGGCTTCGTTTCGCTGCTTTCCCCTAACTGTGTGCCATTCTCACATGCTTCGTCGTCGTTCTCCTGTTTCTTTACCGTTTCATTTCACAGTCATTCCTCGTGTTTCGCAGCATCTCTTGTGTCATTCCTTCCTTCCATGTTCCTCGTCGTCGTTCCTCGTTTCCCCTCCACTGTTTTATGTTCACTTCAGGGACCGAAAATAATGATTATTTGGTTTTTTTTTTTAATGAAAAAATCATCCACTTAGAATAGTCGGATAAGAAAAAAATTGCACCAGAAGGTTTCTACTGGCCTACTCTTGGCAAATCCGAGGTGATCCCAAATTTCATGATTTTTAACTAAAAAAAATTAAACTCAGCACATAATCATTGTTTGTTGAGTTTTAATATTTTTTAGATTAATGAGAAGTGTATATATTTTTAATAATATCTCTTATTTTTTGATATACTATTTTATGTAATATTATATGTTTTTTAATTTTGTATGTAATGCAAAGAATAATTTGGTTAACACCAATAAATGTATACGTATACTCAAAAAGGGATTGCAAACAAAAATAAAAGTACATAAAATAAAATCAGCTATCATATAATATGCAAGCACACAAAAACGAGTATTTAAATTAATTGAATAACTCTATAAACTAATTTTTCTGGAAAAGGCAACAATATAATAAGAACCAGTAATAATATGAATTTAAATTGCTATCATTTGCCTTGCGAAACACAAGAACTCGACTATTTATCGATATTTGAACTAAAAATATTTAAACTTATCGACTTGTTACAGTAAGAAGCACGTCAACTTGAAACCATAAAAGGTTGCTGGTAACTATTGAAGTTTCTTCTTTACTGGATTCCCGCCTCCCCGTCTCCATCGACTCTTAAGTACACATGAATTGCGCATTTATTTCCACAATCCCATAAAAAACTCAATTGCGCTGGCAATGGCAAGACAAAACAGAACCAAACCAAAAACAAAAGCAACTCACCTTCCTCCATTCATTCATTCCATTTGTGTGGCAGTTATTTTATAATAGCTATAAGACTACAAGCGAGTATACGAATATGAATACGTATATGAATGACTGTGGGAGGAGGGTTGGGGGGAAGATGGGACAAGGTAGTGAAACGAGTAACGCCCAAATAATTGAGTGCGCTGTGCGTACAAAGGGATCCTCCACACGATGACGGCTGCTGCGTCGTTAAGGCACCTCGGCGATGGGGAGGGGAATCAGACCGGGGGCGACGGCTGAGCTGCATGTGTCATCGACGTAAAGATGGCAACAGCAACAGCGGAAACTGTAAACTGTCGGGGAAATTGTTTCCACTTGCGAATGCCTTAAGAGCGAATGAATTCCTGTTAACTATTTGCAAGTTCTCATCAAACTCTCTCTCTCTCTCTCTCTCAGGCCGATTTTAAATTACTTGATGAGTTGATTAGACGCATTTCTATGGGCAACAATTTCATAACGTCGTTTCATAATAAACCCGCTTAGGCAGCAGCTCAAGTAGTGCCCCAAGCTACGTTAGCAGACTGACTCAATTGGCCACTAAAAAAATAAAATGCTTGCCAAGAGGGGAGTTGATGGGAGGCAGGGAGTATGAAGTGGGGGGGGGAGAGGATGATGCTGGCTGATGAAAGAGCATGTGCTCCCTCCAAGCAGTTCTTTGCCCTCTTCAATGTCATTAAAATGAGTTTAAATAGCTGCCGTTGCACTACGCTGCGTATACGTAACGTTCGTTTTATGAGCAACTGCAGCTGCTGAGCAACAGTTGCAGTTTTATTTGCATTCGGCATCAACTCTGACGCACTTCGAATGTTGTATGCAAATTTAATTAAAGAATTCAAGCACCTTTGTTTATCAAAAGTCTGTGGCCTGCCCGCCCCGCTCCCTTGGGCAATTTGAGTCGAATGCATTTTTCGTTGATTACTTTGCAAAATGTTTACTGCAGAAATGCACAATGCAATCAGAAGAAGAGTTGCTCAAGTGGAAAATGAATTAGGCTCAAAAATGTTCGAAACAATAAAAATCACTTTTATCTCTCTTCCCCTCTCTCTTTACACTTTTCTTTCTAAGGGAACACTGGCAACAATTTTAAGAATGGTGTAAGCAACTTTTTTCTCGATCTGTTTCATATTCAATATGTGCAATGAACATTTTAATATTGAAATTATGCTTGCAATTCGATATGAATCGATTAACGAGGCGGAAGTCGTGTCTAGATTCTTAATTTACGCGTGCAAGTTAAATGTTTTCCTCTATTTGGAAGTCCGAGTTTTTGTCTTAAACTTCAAATTGCAAATTTACATAAAAGAACTTCATTCGAGAATTTCAAGATAATACAATAGAAATTTAAATAATATGCCTAAATGCCTTGGACTCATTGAAACGTAGGTGTTCATTGCCTTTTGCCTGTTGAAGCTACTTTAATTAGAAAGAAGGCTTTTTGTTTGTATGACACCAAATAAACATATATGAATGCCTCGCAATTCCTCAAACAGAGCAAAAAGCACAGAGATAGAGATAGAGAGGAAGGTCACTTGTCTCGCCCAGAGTTTGCGCCAGGGGAATTTCATTCTGTTTGTGTGTTTGGCCAACTGCAAAAGGACAAACGACATTCAAGTGTCGGCAATGTTTTTCCAACTTGGACAGTTTGATAAAAAGTTTTTGGAGCTCTTTAAAAAGTCATGCCTCGCCTTGCCTGGCTGTGATGGTACTGCTGTTGAAACGCGATCTACGGTTGAGTGCTTAAAGTTTTCGCAAGGCAGAAGAGAGAGGACAAAGCGCATTTCACGTGAGATGTTTCCGTAAAGCCTACGTAGCAGCAAAGAGCATTTCCAATTTTGCAGCAAAGTACCAAAAACAGAAGCAGCAACAATAGGAAGAGATCCGTGGCGCGCTGAGATGTTGTGCAAACACAATCAAGTGGTAAAATGAGTAGACAATGGAGCCCAGTGGGGCACGGTGGGCAGGTGCGGGGAGGACGGGGGGCAACCAGAGGGAAAGCGTCAGGAAGAATTCGACACTGGGCGCCTTCTTGCTTTATAAATTGAATTGTGCGAACATTTTGTATTTGTTTTGGTCTTTTATGACACACTTAAAGGTGAAGCAGGCAGGTGGGCAGCAGCAGGTGCCAATTGGCAGGTGGCAGTGGCAGGTGGCAAGTTGCAGATGCCTGCCGACTGATACAAAACTGATTAAAGGTGTGTGCGGTACATTTGAAATTTAAAACAGCCCCACAGCCCCCCTCCATCCCCCTGCATCCACGTGCCAATCAAATGTTGAAGTTGCGGAAATTGTGGCGAGCTTTTTGTTGCTACTGATTTAAGCTGCTGATTGGGTTGCTTTGTGTGCCAGCGCCATTGAAAGCCAATCGCACAGACGACACGCACACACACAGACACAGTCGAACAGAGCAGAGACTGAACCAAGAGTTGCCATAAATAGGGCTTGGCTTGGGCGCCACCAGCCTCGTCTGGGTATTAGGGCCATTTGTGGCAGGGCACACTCCAAAGTGAGTTGTGGCCAAGTTGTGTCGAGAGTTAACTTGCTAAATCATACACACACACACACACACACACCCAAACACACAATACAATATGTATAACACTTTTGCCCTTGACTGAGAGAGAGATTACATTGATTCTGGCGACTTTAAAGGCAGCTCCGGCTCCAGCTGCATCGCTATCTGCTCGCAATGGTCACTTGAGCCACAAGAGATCTTTATGCAAATGAAAGCGCTAAGAGGTATTAACATATGCAGGGGACACCGCTTGAGTTATAGCCCCGACTTTTGATCTTGTTGCCATGGAGTCCATGTGCATGTGAACCGCCAATTAGCTTGCCAAATGGGTTGCGGCTTCCTGCGCTAAGCTACCGCGGCATTTGAACTATTTTGAAAGGAATTCATTCGCCGTGATTTCACATATATTCAACAATTTCAGTAATTTGAGACCATGTCAAAGTCTTTTATTTCCTCGTGCACAAGTTTCCCAGCAATATTCCTGCGGCTCACCAAATAATTAATTAGGCCCCACTGGAAATAGAGAGATGTAGATTCATATATTGATATATATACTGTGTTAAATAGAATGGTGGGTTATGTGAGCTTATGGAACTAGCCAGGGCCGCAACGATGATTTCGGGTGCCCTTGTGCAGAACTTTTCGGGGCTCCTGTTGTAAATGCCTTTCTTAAGCAAGTTGGTACACAAAGTTTATCATGAAGTTTACTGTATACAATAGGTTTTACTACTTCCCTGTTCTCTGCCCCTGCAAAGTGGGGGCCCTTGTGCACGGAACACCCTGCATACGCTTCACTGCGGGCCAGAAACTAGTTACCATATCTGCACGTGGGAATGCTTTAAAGACCAAATGATTTAAAGTGTTTGAACGTGCAAATTATTGAATTGTTCGGCACCACAGCGTTTTGTGCCCAATGGAAATGCGCATATTGGTTAAAATAAATAAATTACATATCGGGCCAATTGCAATTAATTATATGAAAATTGCGCTAGTTTTGATTTCGGCATATTTATGCTGCGCCATTTTTGCCAAGCCCGAAAAATTTGCATAAATGAATTGTAAACAACGCGAGAGAGTCGCGCATTATAAATAAAGCGAAATGTGTTCAACATTCAGCGACGGGTCGCATGTGGAGGAGGCAAACACACAAACACATACATACATACATATATACATTATATGATATACATATATATCGTGTATGGAATAACTATAATGTGCGTAGTTAAATTAATTTTATTTACCTACACTATGCCCTAGGGTTATATGCACAAGTCGCATCACATGCAAACATATTTATCATATATATATGTATATATCGCCCATATATGTTTGTTTCCTCTTGCCCGTTGTTGTTTGTGGCCCACATTAAATGCGACCAAAATTTGTAGTTGTCACTTTTTCGTTGGCCAATGATAAATTGTCCCATTGGCAAAGACAACGCCAATTGTATGCAAATAAACATTACACAGGCCAACACAACACACAGTTGGCAGAGCTGTTGGGCGGACGCGAAGAGAAGCTGCCGTAAATCAGAAAATGAATTATGCCCTTTTTTTTGTGTTGCTGCTTGTTGAAACAACACTTTGCAGGGGCAACATTCGGAGTGCACTCTTGCTAAGCTGAGCTGCCTTCAGGTTGTTTCGTTTTTTGATAACCTGAAAAATGATATAGAAAAGTTTGTAATGGACAGATCTTGGTCATAGCTAGAGCTAGAGCTATCAAATTTGGTATACGGATAGAGGTTTTCTATACGTAGTTGGTGTTTATCTTCAATTTTAAAAGCCAGGAACACATATTGCGCAAAATTACAAAAAATAAGATATCTCAGCTGTTGTAGGAAATAGAATGATGAAATTAGGTAGAATGATGTATGTTGAATGTATGTAGCATATGTGTTTTCTAGATTTTGGTTTTCAGTCTTAACTTGTTCAAAAAACATTTTTTTCTATTATGACTTAGAGTTAAAATGATATAATTTGAGCTAGTAAAGTAAAAGCTAGTAAAGTAAAGTAATACAACTGCCATTGCTAGGGCATACAAAAGTCGAGTGTGCTCCATCTACACCTTTCTCAACTTGTTGAAAGCGATTGAAAGTTTTCTTTTGTTATTTTCCCTGCTGGAAAAGATCTCAAACTGTGCAGTTGCGTGTTGTAATTGCTGCAATTTGTCGATAGTGAAGCTTCAACAACAACAAACAGGCAAAAATATGTCGAAAGCATTTCGCATTGATCGAAAACTAAAAGACAAACAAGTAAAATGCGGAAAATAAAATGAGATTTCAATGAATATTTAAAGTGCTGTCGCTATAAATGCTTAATACGATTTCTCAAACAATCAATGAGTGTCTCGCGTGTGTATGGAGGGGGGGGGGAGGGAACCTTAAAAAATTGCAATTAAAATCAAACAGAAAAGCGAAAAGGAAACTGCAAAAACAGCAGTGACAACAACCACTACAACAACAACAACAAAAACAACTGAATGAGTCGAGTTGAGGCAAAGTGAACCACACTTTCAATTTTTAACGAATGCGACCCGCAGGCCATGTGTGACCACGGCCAGGATCATGTGCCATTATGCCTCGTGGCCTGCAGCACCCCTTCCCCCCTTCTACCCCCCCTCTCTTGTGCCTGCCCACTTCACTTGAAGCGGGCTCTGTCGTTTGTGGATTGTTGTTGCTTTTCCCATGTTTGTTTTAAGTGAAAGGCACTTGAAAGAGCGGAAAAAAATCAGAAACAGTTGTTGTTGCTTCCCTTCCCTCTGCCCGCCCACCCTCTGCTCCAATCATCGTTATCTTTATGCTTTCCGTTTTGCATTGAATCGGCCCACTCGGACTCCCAATTCCAATCCAGATGGCCCCCTTCTCCTTCACCCGCACTGACGACCCCTTGCCCAATTAGCAGTTAACATAATTACATGGGACGCCGCCAGGTTAATGATGCCCACTTGCCCCCGATAACAGTCGCGACCCCTTCGCACACACACACACATATCCCCTCCCCACCCCGCATTTATTTATGGCCTTATGAATGGCATTCTCATTACTGTAAGCCCCGTCGAGGAGCAGTAGCAGCCTTTGCTATCAGCTCACCCAAATGACACACATTTCTCTCCATTCCCATGCCCAGCTTCACTTACAGATTTCCTTTTTTCTCCGTATCCCCTTTCTGTATAACCTCCCCCTCCACCACGCGTTTTCTTTTTGGGGTCAACAAGACCGAACGGACAAGCAAACGCATTAAAAATTAAATGGAAATTAAACAATTAAAAAGCTTGACTTATTTGCTCAGGCTGAGGCTGAAACTGACGAAAGTCTACAGACTGAAATTGCATAAACGAAGCAGACATAACATACTTTAACATGTATTCATGCAACCATCGTACTCTAGCTGAGGTAAGCTTCAAGTGTTTTATTGGCTGTTAATGCAATAAGGAATTTAACTTTCTACTTACCTAGCACACGTTTACTTTAATGTGGAATAATTTAAAGAAAGGGAAGGTTGTTTCAATTTAATGGGAAAAACATTAACCAGCTGCTAGTTATATATCAAGCTTTTGAATAGCTATATCTGCAGCCATAATCGTACATATTTAAAAAATAAAAATGGAAAACAATATGATCTGAGTAGTTCAGGTTTTTTTTTTAACATTATTTTATAATTTAGACACAAACTTAATAAGTTTTAATTCAAGAAACAACGAATTTCTACTAGAAATGCTTTCACCTTTAATGAGATGAGTTTGGTAAATGAAACATGTTTAGCCTGTGGCAATTTATTGGAGAAAATATACTGTAACTTCTAGAGTGAAGTTTTAGCTATAATATTGTATTCATTATACAGAAAACAAGAAGAAAAAAGAGGATGTAAGGCTACCTTCGGTCTGCCTAAAGTTTAAAATCCTCGCAGGTCCTTATCTCCGCCGAACGAACAAACCGAGGGACTGTTTGACTGTGATGTATCCTAAGGTGAGTTTCAAATGCGATGCTACTAAAAATTAATATAATAAAAAAATAAAATTTTATTAATAAGGTCATATTTTCTAATGAATGGTGCACAATTAAAAGACAAACTAAATTTCTCCATTTTATAATAAATCAATCATAATAAAGAAACTTCCTTGCCCTTTAGTTCTGCAAAAGATCCAAGACTCCTTAACCATTCAAGTAACTAGAGGGAGTTATAGGAGAACAACTCCTTCAATAACTTCTGCCAATTACATGAAGGATTCGCATTGCCTGCAAGCCGCAAGCTGAACTTGGCTTTTACGATGCCCAGCATCGTGTCATGTACTCGAACCATGTCGAACAAGAAGGTGAATGGGTACTCAAATTATTCGCCATGGTCGTGGCGAATGTTGCAGCAGCAGCAGCAGCAGCTCCAGCTGTTATGCTACTCAGCTTGTTATTGTTGTTTTTGTGTTCTGTGAATGTTTATGCGCGGGAACATTCAACACTCCTCCTAGCACACACACACACACACAGAACTGGGGCAGATTACGTGATTACGTGATTTGTGCGCCGGAAGCATCAACGCTGACGTCACCGTTGTCTGCGTTGAAAATTTCAAAGGACATGAAAATTTAAATTGCGTCACTTAGAGAGCGACAGCACAAAAGCTGCAGCAATGGCTTAGGGTTGTCACTTGTCGTGAGGTTTGGCAAAAGGACGGGAGGGGTGGGAAGGCGCTGCCGTGACCGTGCTTGGACATAGTAATAGGGGACATGTAAATAGTTGGCCTAGGCTGGTCCCGTGCTTGTGTCTGTGCTGGGATCACTGCAGCTAAGTCCCTTTGTAGTGATTGTCTGTGGGTGGGTGTGCGTGTATGTGAGTGGGTGTATGTGAGTGGGTGTATATGAGTGTGTGTGCGTGCATGTGAGTGTGTTGTGCGTGTGTGTGTGCGTGTGTGTGAGTGTATGTGTGTGTGTTTGTGTGCGTGCGTTTTTGTGTGTGTTTGAGTGCCTTTGTTAAGCCTTTTGAGGCAGCTTAAGCACTCATATGTATGTGTGTGCGTGTGTGTGTGTGTGTGCCTTACTCAGCCACAGCCAAGCGCTGCATGTGTGTGTATGTGTGCCTGCGTTGGCGTGTGCAGCGTGTCATGTTGCTCCTGCGCGGTAAAAAAGCTCGCTACGCCTTTGATCCACCGCCGCCACCGCCACCGCTGCCGCCTGTGGTTGGCATGTCACATTGGAGAAAGGGGAGGCAGACTGGCGCCCACAAACGAATCCCTTTGGTGGAAGGAGACAAAGGTGGATGCATGCTTTACCAGCAGGGCAGGGCACATTTAAACGCACTTAAAGTTGCATGCGCTAATTGTGTCGCCTGTCGTGGCCTCTTCTCCCCCTCTCCCTTTCTGGGATACTTTAAGTTGCCAAAAATTAATTAGCTGCTGCAGCGGCAATATAAGTTTGCCAACTTTGAGCTGACATTCTATAAACGTTATTAAAACGTGTAAAAATGCTAAAATTCCAAACTTGCCGGCGAAGTTGGCAGTGGCAGCAGGCAGTAGAAGGTGCAAGGTGCCTCGGGAGACACAACGGCAATAGTTGCAAGCACATGTGGTGAGGCATGAAAGGAAAGGCGTAGGCAGAAGGGCAGAGCTATTGGGGTCACACACAGAAAGAGAGAGAGAGAGGGGAGAGAAGAGACTACTGTCCGTGCCCTTGCGGGAGTGTGCGTGTGCCTCTTCTCCTCTCTCCTCCTGCTCCTCCCACTCGTGTTGCAGTTAAATCCGTTTGCCTGGCAACTTTATCTTTCAGCACAGATTTCAATAGCAGCTGCCTCTGTCTCTGTCTCTCTCTCTGTCTCTTTTTTCGTTGCAGCTGCAGCGAAAACTTTTGTTTATTTCACTTTGCCACTTGCAGAGCATTTTTTCTCTGCTGCGCCACCTTCTCTCTCGCCGCTCTCTCTCTCTCCTTTTTCTGTATTTTATTTTATTTCATTTCTCTACTATCTTCTTTATTTACTCTTC